>VXBL01007158.1:571968-629098 GCA_013400195.1 Aramus guarauna
GGGGGGGGGGAAGTTTACTTTTAATTGGAATGAATGTTTGTCACTTATCTCACATTTAAAAAAAGATAAAGAGAAGCAGATATAAAGAGAGGAAAATAGATGGTTGAAAATGGAAAATATTTTGCTTATGATTAATTCTTAAAGACACATATTTTTAGATCATTAATACCTGGAATTAGGCAAAGTGGAACTGACCATTCAAGGAGAAAGTTTGGGGCTGAGTGAACTTGGAGCTTGTAGCCACTTGGGCCAGAGAGGCAGGGGGACATGTACCCCACCAGGCACGAATGATTACCTCTTCCTTCCTCCATCTTCACATCCCAGTGCCTGCTTTCAAGCAGCTGCCATGCTTGCTTGCTCTTGTGTACAGCTAATGCGCCCTGAACCCTAAGTGTGCTGAGATGTGGCTGCAGAGTGTTTGAGGGTGGTGCTTTGGGAAGTCATTTATTGCTTTCAGACTCCAATTTTCCTGTCCTGTCCCATCTGCTGTCCCTTAAGAAGTGGATACATCCCTCAGAGTGGGACTGGCCCAAGCACAGTTGGAGAGAGTGCATGTCCTAATACAGGCTTGGGATCAGACTTCCTACCTTTTCTCTAACCCATCATCTTTGCTGAGGCTGGATGAAACACAAAGGTAATGAAGCCCCCAAATTTAGGGACTGGAAACATGGGGAGATATGAGCACCCTCTGTTACAGCCACTCCAGTGCAGTTGGGTTTATGTTCCCAGAACGGGTTAAGCCTTAGCTATCTTCCATTTCCCCTTTCCTGCTCTGTCAGCATCATGAATCACAACCCCAAACTTCACCTGGGATGGAAATTCACTCAACAGTTCTTGCTGCAGAATTATGCAAGAAAGAAAATTCAAGAAAAGAAGCAGTAGCTAAAAAGAAAAGAGTCTTCTCTCAGAATGGACTAGACTACTTCTGTTGGAAGGGACAACAATCATCTAGTCCAACTGTCTAGTTATAGCTGTGGGTTGTGTAAAAATCAAAGTGAAGCAATTATGTCCTCCCTTCACACATTTCAGAGCAGTGCTGCTAAAAAGCTGGTGCACTCTTCATGCCTTTAATATCTTCATGTAAATAGTTTTATCATCCCTCTTAGCCAAGGTATCCGTCAGCTGCTAAAGGCATCATTTTCTGTTTATCTTCTTATAAACTGCTGCTCCAGCGGAGCTGCAAAATTAACATTGTGCTCAGCAAAATGGTCTATGTAAAACAAGGGCAATTTATACAGAAATATCCATAATCCTTCACATTAGAATTTGGCTATTAAAATTCTGGCACCTCTTGGAGGTCACTCTAACCTAGTTAAGTTCTGTTAAGAAAAGCTGTTATTACGGCTCACAGCTTTTTTTCCTACAACATTGTCTCCTTCGGCTTGTGCGCTACAAGACTCACCTCTATCTCCCCTACTCGCTGTCTGCCTCTCCTGATTTAAATTGCATTACTTTCTGTCACACATTATTGAAGACTAAGCTTAACTACCTGGACACCATGAAAAGTACTCAATAGTGGGGTTAAAGTTCCGGCAGTATTTCCTTTTCTTGTTTCTTCTGTTCCCTCTTTAGGATTTTGGCCACAAATGAAGCACGTTGAGGGAGGCTGCTTGTAGAAAAGGTGCTGAGCTGGAGCAGAACAGATGTGAATTCAGTTCCCTGCTGTGACGTGGGTTTTCTGAGTGTCCTTGGATATATAATTTCACTTCTCTCTTGTTCTCTCCTCTCTCTCTGCCTCATCACCCTCCCTTCCCCACTTTGTGTGTGTCCCCCCCGCCTTTGCACGCAATAATATTTACTTTCACCATCTAGCATATCCTAATGTGCTTTTTCTCTCAGAGCAAAATCTCTATTAACCAATGTGTACACAGACTGTGAAGAGCAGGATTTCAGTCTTTGGACCTCAAATTTTACAATACCACACAAATAAACACATTAAAGAGATACCCAGCTCATTCAGCATTGCTATACACTGTTTGAAACAGAACGATGCTAAGGTTAAAATTGATCTCTCTCGCCTGAGGCTTTTAATGAAGTAAAAAGGAGGATTTCATTCCAGTATCAGTGTGGCAGGTCTATGATCTTAAATGGAGTCCCGTTGAATTTATCTGGGGTGGAAGCACACAACTATGTAAATATTTAGAGCCACTGGCTTCCTGGTACTTTCTTGTGCAATATTCCTTTTCATGTACTGAATGGTGAAACCTGGATCACCAGCTGTCCTGCTTCCATGGCAGAGGTCTCACGAGAACTTCAGGGTGTGTGGCAGGTCCTGACTTATAGGACAAGCTCCAAGGAGATATTTGTTGAAAAAAAATGACACTTTGCACTTTAAGATGGAGGAGAATACTCCTATCAGCCATGGGGAAAACATCTCCCATGCAAAGGAATATAATCAGATGATTCTGGAACCCTGACATGATCACAGATTGGCTTTCAGGTCCTAAGCACCATTGCAAAGTAGAAAAATGCTTATGCCAGTGTAAGTGGACAAACCAAGGGTGAGAGACATTGGCTGGCCAAAGAAACCTCGGGGAGTGCTTCATAGGAACCTCCTGTCTCCTGGAAGCAGATAAAGCAAACCTTGTTTCTCCTTCATAGAAGCATGAAGCAGCTTGAGGTTGCAATAAGTTCACTCTCAGGATGTGCTTGACACAACTCATAGTAGAGTCCACATTCATCATAATATAGATAAAAGTGACTAAGGCTGCGGACAACAGCACCCTTGGATGAAAGGAAATATCTTCCTCCACACAGAAAGGAATGTAATTACATTCAGAGGACCCCAGAGAGCTCCTATCTCTACCACTGACATGAACCAACAGTCTGAGAAAGATCAGTCTGACAAAAAATAATATATTTATACTGCAGTATTCAAAGGGGCACAGGCACTGGACCTTGGGAATGTTGCCTTTCTCATTTAAGGCCCTTATCTGATAATGGCGGGACTGTTCCCTTGTGTGTTAGATTATGAAGCTACTCCATGATAAGGAAGCTTCTACACTGCAAAGTTTTGCATTGGCAGAGGAGCCTATTTTGGTGGCCCAGGGCAGGGTTCTTGTCCTGGTTTCAGCTGAGAGGGTTAATTTTCTTCATAGTAGCTAGAATGGGGCTATGTTTTGGATTTGTGATGTAGTTAGATTCTGATTCGGTAAGGACGCACCTAACTTTCACCATGCAGGTAGTTTTGGAGACATCAGTGAAACTAACTGTATTACTGGAAGCTAGTTCATTGTTTAAATATCACGTACAAAAAAGTGGCAGAGGTTCACTTGCCACCGTGGTATAACACACTGCTGGTTATTCTAGGCAGCCCTCTGGCTCATTGAGAAGTTTTTCAGGACTCTGCAATTTCATTCCAGGAGGCTTTGTTATGGCTGTCTTTGACCACGTCCTTGGGATTTTGAGCAGGCTGGGGAGAAAGGGCTTTAAGAGATTTCTTTATCCATTTTCCTCCCCCTTTAGCAAGGATCAGAGCTCTACATATAATTTCTGATGGTTGGTTGTTCTTTAAAAGCCTCCAACAGTGAGACTCTACCACGCCCCAGGCAATGCACTCCAGCGCGCTACTCCCCTCACCATCAGGAAGCTTTTCCTGATGTCTAACCCTCATATTTCTTGCTGCCACTTAAGCCCATTATTTCTTGTGCTAGCCATCCTGGTCATGGCAAACAGATTATTTTCTTTCTTTTTGCAACAGCCTTTATGCAATTGATGGCTCTTACTCTCTCTCCATTTTTTTCCTCTTTCTGAAACACCACCAGCTCCTTCATTGCTCCCTCATAGATCGTGGTCTTTGTTCTTTGACAGTTCACATTTCTCTCCTCTGGAATTTCTGCAGTTGTTTCACTTCTTTTTTGAGGTCTAGTGCCTAAAACTGGATGAAACCGAGGTTATTGATAAAGAGTGAGTGAGGGAAATCAGTTACCTTCAATTACAACTCATGACATGTTCCCATCCTTACCATATACTTGTATGAAGATGATTTTTACTAAGACAGATATTGGTGGAAAATTATTTTCTTCTTATGATAATTTAGACTTATCTGATGCCTTTCAGATGATGTTATTGAGTTTTATTACAACTCAGGTTCTTTCTTCAAATCATTAAAACTCTAGGACAGCTAGTACTGATAAGGTGACTGTACTTATATCTGTCTGCTTTGAGTGTTGACATTTGAGCTGGTGCTGATAGCTGTTCCCAGGGAATCAGTGTTGCACTGTGATTGCCTAGTCTTATAGATCCTGACTTTGAAATCAGAGTTTTTGGAGGTGGGTTTGTGGGCCTACAAGAAAGCTGGAGTGGGGCTGTTTACAAGGGCATGTAATGATAGGACGAGGGGTAATGGCCTTAAGCTGAAAGAGGGTATTTAGATATTGGGAATAAATTCTTCTCTATGAGGGTGGTGAGGGACTGGATCACATTGCCCAGAGAAGCTGTGGATGCCCCATCCCTGGAAGTGTTCCAGGCCAGGTTGGATGGAGTTTTGGGCAACCTGGGCTAGTGGAGGGTGTCCCTGCCTGTGGCAGGGAAATTGGAACTAGGTGATCTTTAACATCCCTTCCAACTCAAACTATTCTACGATTCTGTAAATCTAGGGAGGGATTAAGGTGCTTCCACTCCTAATACTACTATGAATACCCAAGTGTATCTGAGACATCCACATTAGGCTTTTTGGAGACTCAGCACTTTCAGAAGTCAGGTGGAAGGCCCTCAATTACCTCTGAAGTAGTACCAAACACCTGTGCTTAGGAACCTGAATTGATCCCATAAATGGCCCTTGGAGAGATCTAGAATCTCCCAGGACAATTCAGTCAATCAAAAGATACTTGAAGAAAGTAGAAGTGTGAGGGGTTTGAGAGAAAACTCCAAACCTTGTTCTTGGATTTGCCTGTTATTGCAAATTTCCAACTCAGACCTCATATGGGGTAGACCTAGTACACTTTAACCTTGGGCCCTGAAGGAAAATGGGAAAAACAGTGCACAACAAGGACCATAAGTGTTGTGCTAAGGAGAAAATATGGGGCACTTTTGAAATAATTGTAAAGGAAAATGGCAAGAAAAATGGAAACATCAAATTAATTTTTAATTGTGTAGATGTGGTCACATGGTAAAATAAATGAAGAGGGAAGATTTTAAACTCCCACAGTGTTCAGGAAATGTTTTCACCCTAATATGCTGTGCTTGAGATTTGCTACAAAACCTCAGGCTGCAATAGAAAAGAATCTGTTTTGTTATGTTTTTCTCTCAAATTTTCTTGCTCATAGCTATAAACACCTGGAAATCCCAGCAGCATCAGCAAAGCGCTATGCTGTCCTCATGCTCAAGAGAATGTAAGAGAAGCTGACTGAAGATTGTGTTGACTGGTCCACAACAGCCCCAGCACATTTAACTTCAAGACATGGTCAAATGCTTTGTCAGCTCCTCTGCATACTGTGAGCTGTAATAGGTACTAGCTGGCAGTTGTGCTTCTAGAAAGCGTGCTGCATGGAGGCAACATCTCTGCCACATGCGGTCTGGATGTTATGGTCATGCTAATTAGTCCAAGACCAATGCTCCCACCCTTCCCAGTCCCATAGACCTGCTGTTGTTTCATACTCTGCTATTGAGAGGTGTGATAAAAGGCATTGAAGGCAGAGGGTTTTTTTGGTCTTATCTCATTGAATACCCTTGCTTTGTGGGATGCATTTCAATTCCAAATTTTATCTGGATTCAGCCTTGTTGGGGTTTCCTTAGATCTGTAGAAAGAATGGAACGCTGAATAATACAGAGAGGCAGGAGGAAGATCAGCTTTACAATTGCATTTGACCTAAAGGACTGAGCTAACGTATTCTTGGTGGTTCAGGTTTTGGATATTATAGAATTCTCATATAGGACAGGCTTGTTGGCTCTTTTTCTCAGTGTACACGATGAGGACATATATTTATTTTAGAAAAACACTCAGCCAGAAGGAAGGCAACATGTAGTGAAAGATAAATTATGCAGATAATGTTCTATTATGCACACAGAGTAAAAAGTACAAGGGACATGAATTTCCCCAGGGAGACACCTCTGAGAGGGGAGGCTGGGTCAACACACAAAATAAAATAAAATAAAGAAGAAGAGGAAGGGAAAAAAATGAATTAGAAGTTGTCAGTTCTGGCAGATTTTGCTTGAAGGAGAAAGAAGACAGAATGAGCAAAAGATTGTACTGGGGGCAATTCCGTCCAAAGAAAGGACTTCGTATTGGCTGTGTCACTTATCAAGGTCACTACTCCAACTCCTGAGGACAGTGTTGTGACCCTGAAGGTATTTACGGAGCTTGGAGTGAGAGACTTGGAAGTGTGAAAAGAATCAATGTAGAAAACAACTGGCAGCATCCCTTCCCTCCAGTCTTTCCCTTTGAGGTGGGGAATGCACTGGCTTTTTATAGTTCTGGTATGTGCTATATGGCCCGTTGAGGTCTGGCAGGATCAATTCCTGTGGGTTGTGTGGCAATGCAAGATCACATGCAGCAGGCAGAGCAGCCCCGGTCTCGTCAGAGATGGCCACAAAAGCGGTGGAGTAATAATTGTAGTTGAACAGCAGAACATAGAGAGTGTCTGTGGGTGGTAGCACTTCATTGCATCAGGAACAGCAAGAAGATGCTTCTCTAAAGCCTCTCTTGTTTCACCCCCAGAGCTGTACCTTGTAACGGCAGGTCTCAAAGCTGGTGTTTCAAATTGTCCCTTTTACTGCTTGCACTGGTGCTCAGCTCCACTGCAGCAATCCTTCTGATGTTTGTGCTTCTCCTGAACAGTGCAGTGGGCTGAATTGTGCTCAGGTGAACAAATTGTGAGAATAAAAGAGGTTGGGTTTTTTCCATCTCTTGAGATAGGTCCATAAGGTGGTACTCTCCTCTTGTGACTCGGTGCACACAGGTTTTCCTCAGTGTTTTCAGCCTCATACTCTGACCTGGCCTTTGGAGTCCTTGAAATGTGGTACTGAAGGGTTACAGTATTTCACAGGGTATGCTGCAACCATTGGCAGAAACATAACCGGCTCTTCCCATGTGGCTGCCATCACAAGCTTCATGGTAGATAAAAAATGAGGAAAAAAATCCAAGTGCTGAAACCCCTGTGGCTCTACCTTCACATATATGTTTGAGGTGACCACTGTGCTATTTGCTGGTCTCCTGCAAGCAGCTGCTGTAAGAATCACTCCCATTGTCTGTGCTCACCACACTACAGGCGCACAGTAGGAAAACAAGCTTATCAGTCTTTTGGGTTTGTGTTGACACCTGCAGGTTCAGAGACTTTTTGTTTGTTTGTTTCCTCTATTCTCCTCAGTGCACAATTGGCCAGATCACATTCATGTTTTCTCTCCCTTACAACTTTCTTCCAGGCATTAGTCACAGCTGGAGACTGGACTAATTTGCTGATATTGTAAAGGAATTGTCTCTCCTGGAGACCTGGCTGATGTGATCAGAACTCACAAATGGTGTCAGACCACAGGTCCGTTCTAGCAAGTGGTTCTCTGTTTATTTTGGCTCAGGTCACTGCTGCTCCCTTTTCCTTTTCCTATCTTCTGCCTCCCTTGCTATGTACATCTTTTTTCCTCTGTATTTTTAGTTGCTGGCTCCTTGCACTCAGATCTAGGATGGCATGCCTTTCACAGCATCAGCATCACAGATTTGAGGGATATGGGATAAGAGAATCCAACGTATTGCTTGTAGCTAATATGCTGTCATGCCTTGCTTTCCTTTTCTGCTACCTCCTTTCCACCACAGCTCCACTTTGGAGGCCAAGCAAAGAAACATGTCCAAGTGGCTTGATTTCTGCTCATCCTGTCTTTCTGGTTCAAGATATTGTGGGTGGTTGCACGTGGACTCTTGTTTTTCATAGCCACTGGTGGTTCCACCACCATCTGTGAATTTGTCTAATCCCAACAAAAATTATTGGCCTGGACTTAAAATTATTCCCTATTCCCTTTGTAACAGCTGCTAGCAAAGCTACTATTCTCCTGATGGATTTTGTTTGGTCTAAGTTCGATAGCTTACTTAAGACAAAGGCTAGCAGTCTGTTAAAACAGTATCATGTCTACATTTAATACTTCTCTGCCCCTAGATCTCATTTAATCTAAGTATTAAACATGATTCACAATGTTGCAAAAAGAAGTTGCTGCTTGCAATATTAGGAGGAAAAAGTCATCGGAAATAATGGATAAAAAGATAAGTGCTGAACATCAGCACCTTTCTTTGTTGTATATTGATAAAGGATAAAATAACTGCTGTCTCATACCCTCCTCCTGAAGCTTCCCCTTCTTGACAAAGTGGCGTATATGATGGTGAATGTCTATCATCAGTATCCTATCTGTGGACTCACAGACTTCTTGTATTTGTGCTGTTATTTACAAGTAAAATGTTTCCAGGTTTTATTCTTGGCCTTTCCTTGTATTGCATGTAAGTGTATCTTCTTCTGACATTTAGCAGTACTTTAGAAAACAGCTGGTGCCCCCAGGGTAAACCTTTAAACAATGTTCTACTCAGACAAAATTCTGCTTTATCAGCAAACCATGTTGTGCACATTTCTCTCATTGTTTTGTAAATTGCAATTACAAAGTGCTTTTGCATTTAAACAGGATCTCTCTGACCTAAGAGATAGTAAAAATTATGTTAGAGATGGTACACAGTAACTTGACACTCCGACCTACCCTAAATAACTGGACTTGTTTTACTTGGGCAAATTATAAATTTATAACGACCCATTATGTCATCAGAATACTTCAGCAGAGATGCTGTGGCTCCAACTTACATGAATATTCTTTTGAAGGGCTAATCAGAAGAGATATACCATCAAGATTATGTGCTTTAAAAATACAGTTCTAGACAGCACCGTCCAAACTGGGCAACAATAATTAATCAGATCTGATTAATCTGCTTGCTCAGATTCTTGCTACTCATCAGTTCTCCATGATCTTCGTTCAGATCAAAGCTTAGGCTGGAGAGATTACTTTTGTGCCAGTGTTTGAAAATCAAAAGGCTTTCTCCAGATCATATAAAACCGATGCTCATAAGGTGCCTTACTTACTGTGAAAGCACTAGGATATAGTTGAGGATTTCAGTTTAAGTTCCTTGTTTAAGTATCTTCCCCAAGCCCTTCCTGCCTTTGCTTACCCGTGTGTAGCTAACAGGCTACATAAGAACAATATCTCATTCTCATTTAAGTAGTCTTCATGCTACAGGGACCAGCTGGTGGTCTCCTAAGTGTCCAGGAAATGAACCAAATAGAAGATTTTGAAAATAAAACCATAGCACAGGGAGCTATGTGCTACAGCCAGAGGAGAAGGCAGTGGCAGTGTGTGATGATTGCTGTGCTGAGTTATCCCTGTCTCTTTCCGTGGAGCAAGAGGTTAGTTGAAATTCTTTGGTGGGCTAGAAGTGGAGGTTCAGGGACAACATACTGTATCATGAAACAAGAAGATCCAGTGCAACCCATGTTGTTGGGTGACGGTATAGGAGGTTGTAGGAACTGCATGTTGCACATAACTAAACAGAGAATGTTAATTTCCATGATGGTTTATTCAGAAACTTTCATGGCTGTTGAGATAAAATGTAAATCAAGAAAACAGATTACTTAGAAGAAAATAAAATGTTTTTAAAATCAGAGATGCCCCTCAGTGCTTCTCAAAGGCAGTGTGGGGTGATGCAGTAGTGTGGCAACTGTAGGCATTACTTTGCTAATAGCTTCTGCTCTAGAAGAGATAAAAGGTATGTCCTGAAGCAATTGGGCAGGAGTGTGTATGCCAGTGTGTCTGCATGCCAAATACTTTCTGATCTTGTCTTCTGATCTTGCAGTCAGCATGTGAGGAATCTCCCCTTCACTGCAACTTGTGTCTGGAGAAGGCACAAATGCGGTGAAACGTTTATTTGTCTGTCTGCTCAGTCAAATGGCCATGCTGGGGCTGTAGTGCTGGGGCTAGGGCCATTGTTGTTTTGAATCTCTTTACCTGGCTACTTTGTACTTTTGGAAAGTAAGGGGAGAAATAGCTTTAATTCTTATTTCTTTTTTTCCCTAGAGCCATGTTTCCATGACCATTTACAATCAGAGCCCAGTGTTTCCAGATTTCCTTTGATAACTTAGCAGAACAGCATGGTGCAAAATTTTACCTTTCCCTCTTTTTCCCTTTTAACAAACTTTAGTGCCTCATTGTATGTTAGGAGCATCTTTCGTTAGAATTAAAGTAACTAGGTCCCTCTGTCTGCTTTCGATATGCACATGGTGCTTCCTGAACCTCAACTGTTCTCTTTGTGCAATTCTGCTAATGAAAAGCTGATCATAGAAGAAGATAGTTTGTACTTATAAATCCATGGTGCAGGGAAGGTATTACTGTATTGCTTCCTGTCTGCTGTCACTGAGGTCACTCTTCTGGCAAAGTGAGACATGAACAGCTGCAGAAATCCAGTGATGGCCCTGCTGTGGCTTCCTGAAGGGATGAATGTGGAAATAAGTGTCAGGAGAAGGAAATTTTCAGCCAAGCTCTCTATCCTGACCACTTGCTTGTGAGTAAGGATTGGCCGGTGGCCCCTATTTCTTGCATGCAGAACGGGAGTATGGTGGGTTTTTTGTTTGTTTGTTTGTTTGTTTTTCTTCTATCTGCTAAGTCTCTGCTCAGACTAAACTACCATAAAATACTTTCACGTATGATTATTGACCTCACCCCAGTTCAGGTCTAGCCTGTATCTGATTCCATGGTCCTATGAAAGCTGCTAATTTTGAGGATTTTCTCCAGAAGCTGCACCGAGAAACCATTTCTGCTCTTTTTGCTAGGGAGTGAAGGCTGTGCTTCACAAACCAGCACAGTAGGGAATAACCGTCCCACCTGGCCCTGATGATGTCCACTGTGCAGCTAAACATATGTGCTGATGTTCATATAATGCAGAGCAGTTATGAACATAAGGGACAGGGATGGTACAGGACCTGAGAAACAATATATACATGTGTGAGTGAATTTGTTATTGTATGGACTCCCTGTGCGGGGCACTGACTCTGTGGTACATTTCTGTTGGCAAAATGGTCTTCAAAGAGCAGTTGAGAGCTAGCACATTATGAGAGGCATTATGGAGAGGATGAAGGTGACTGCCCATCACCAGCTGTTCTGTGTGGAAATCTAGCCCAGCAGAAAGCCGGTGCCAGGAGGGACAACATTTGCACAGTGCCTGGTGGCCACTGGAAAGATTGCTTTTTTCTGTCTTCACACCTTTATGGTCCAGGTAAAGTGGAGAAATAAATCACTGTGCACAGTTGTCATCTTTCCCCTCCAAGCAGCAGCCAAATAGTTTAAATATAGCTAAACCACTGTATTTCCTCAGAATAAACACTCAAGTACTCAAAATAAATTGCTAGGTCCTAGTATCACAGGAATGATTTATAAACCAATTATACTGGGAATTTTATTCTCTATTGTTGCTCTGATAGATTATGGGTCAATTAGGTATTTTACTCCTGTAGGAACACATCCTCATTCTGCCATAAAGTGTCTAAATTTGGCACACTGGGCTTTGTTCTGTCCATCTTGTAAAACACATCCAGTTTGTGGAAAAACTTTGAGAATCATTCTGCCAAGGGCCAGGTCTGTAATTTTTGTAGTGTTTTGCCTCTGTTTACTGCTGAGGGCATTGGCAGGAATGCAGAGAGTTCCTTTCTGGTAAATAATCTTCACATCCGCTGTCTTTTCATCAGACTTGCAATGTGTAGATGATGTTCATGGTGCAGCTGAGTCTGTAAATTATTAGCCATTGAGGAATGGATATCTTTGAGCCTTCAGAGTAGCTTGGCAGCATTGGTAATGGGTCTTCAGCAGGGCTCATAAGAAGATACCTGGTGAAAAATAAGAATAGGGCAAGCATGTTTAATCTTCCTCCATAACATTTTCTGCTCTCTGAGTATGTTTAGCTCAGGATTTCCCAAGATCGATGTGAATCTTAGTAAGCCACACTGGGTTCCTCTCACAGCTGCTTGTCCAATCTGTCCTTGAACATCAACAATTCTAGCACCATTCTGAACAGGACACATTAGCTTTTAGAGTGAAACCTGTTATCCTCTATGATGGTGCAGAACCAGTTACTCTAAAGCCTTTAGGTGATTCATTTTTTATTGGTGAAACCTGAACAAGGAAGAGAATTTGACAAAGACAGTTAATGAGTATAAAAGAGGAAATTCAGGGGAACCAGTTTAGATTATGCCTCTAAAGTCTTGCACCACTTTAGCAATGCAAATTGATTAGTGCATTTTAATTCTCTTGTTAATACCAACTTTTCCACTCCTGCACATTATTTATGTCAATATAAAGCAGAAAAGGAATCCAGCCCAAGGGTTTTGTATCATCCTCGAATCTGCTCCTCCTCCTTTTTTTCAGATTAGAATAACAATGTCACAATCTTGAATAACGTTATACTTTTCTACTCCTACAAGCTATAGTCATCTTTGCTAGCCATAGGGAGAAGGAAGCTAAAAGAGAAATAAAATCCAATCCCAGTCACATTTCTACAGTGCTGATGTAAGACACCAGGCAGATGGTTTTGGTATTCTGATGCCCAACCTTTTTAATTTCCTGGATGTGGCTTTAGTATCTTGGAGTTGTTTGCATTAAGTGGTGTACCTTGAGCAAGCCTTCTCCTCAGGATGCCTGACTCTCCTTGTTGCTTCTCTTCCCACATTTCAATTATCTAACATACAAGTACAACAAGCACTGTAACAATTAGGACATTATATGGCATTCACAAATTATTATAGAGCAATTCCAGCATTGATGGAATGGATAAGCAGTCAGAAAGAATGAAATAAGCAGCACTACTGGTGTGAGCTGGAGATCACTAAGTCAGTGTACTCGCATAACAGATAAACACTAAGTTAAGTGTGCGTACAAGCTGGACTTAGGGAACTTTTTTAGCTTTGTTCTTGTTCCAGATGAAATAGCACCATAGGCTAGAAGGGCTCATTGAACTCATTTACAGAGATGGATGCCATTCATGGTGCAGTTCTCTGAAGATGATTTTTGTTATATTTGGCTTCCCTCAGTTGGGTGAGAAGTTCTCTAATATTTGTCTGGCTATTATTGTATTGCCATTTACCAGTTATAATGAGTATTTAGTGTTTTCAATTATTTGCTGCTTCATTGAAAACACAACATTCATTGGTGCCATTAAGGGATTCTTAGTCAATCCACTAAATAATAAAAAGAATCAGAGAGCATGTATAAACTATGAGCTCTTGCTGGCCTGGCTGTCAGCTGGGAATGTAAGCAAATCATACCCACTAGCCATCATAGTCATGCTAACAAAAGCTTTGAGGCACATGCAGAAATGCAGATAGTCAAATGTTCTTAGGTTGTGTCTCTGTAGAAATATTACAGCTGTGGTTGGAGAAGAGTCTTCTCCTGATATAAACTGCATGTCCTTTACGGATGGTTGCTCATATATGCAGTGTGTCAAGAATTTTAGTGTAGGCAACCCCATTTGGTATTTTCTCCCTCATAACTCATTTCCTTCCAACTGAAATACTTCAGCTACTTGGAAGAAAATTGTCTTTGAAATTAAATAGCTGGCTTCATATTTTCACTAAACATTTTTTAATGATGTGGAATCGGCATGATGCGTGCCACAGAATGAAGAACAAGTTATGCAGGGAAGGTTAGTGGATGACCTCCCAGGATGTCAGCTTCTCCACAAGAAGCCCCAAGACACCCTTTTCTTTGTTGCTACAGAGCAGATGCAAAGCAACCAATCCCTTTTTTTCCTGAGGACAAATCACTTCCAAGTACATCTGGTTGAGCATGAAGAATGAGCATATGAATAGAGAGAATTATGATGGAGTAGAGGCCTTGTAAATTTATACTCAAACTTACCCCCTGGTAACTCATTCATCTGCACGTCTTGACAGGATGCATGTGAAATAGTGGGACAATAAAAGCTGTTGTTATGCTGAAAGATGTTAATAGCTGGCCTCGGGGTGAGCTGGGTTTCCAAGACAATCACAGATAACACAGTGGAAACTCAGGAGGCTGAGGAAAAGGAACACTCAAGCCTTTATTTTGTAAAATAGAGAGACATGGACTATCTCAGAGTGGGAGTTGTCTAAAGGTATTGGTTTTATAGGACCTTTTTTTTATGGAAAAGTACTTTGTGGGTCAGCAGGATGTCTGAACTGCTGGTTGCACATATGGAAATACCCAGCAAACATAATTATAGAGGACTGTGCCTCAGCAGGTGAATGACTAAAGACATGTCAGAGGGCACTGGTTATCTGCCCCTTCTGCACCTTTTGCAATGCAGTGTTCAGCTCGTCTGCCAGGCTGCAGCACCACGCTGGGAACAAAAGGAGACATTTGACAAAGAAATATCACGTGAAACTACTTTGGTAGCCTTTGGATGGTTAAAGATCTTTCAAAAATGCTTTCTTAAAATTCAGTCTTTCAGGAAAGGGAGGCTATAATGCAGATCTGTCCTCACCAAGGAACTGATGTGAAGTGAAGCTCCTTTTCTATTTCCTTTCTTTCTCTTTTGACTGCTGTCTCTGCACAACCTGCTGTCTCACAGGGAAGACACTATCATAATCACAGGACAGCTGGGAGTGAACGTTCTTAGGGCTGCGAATGTTTTCTGATAGTTCCTGAGTCTAAATCTGGATCAGCTTGGTTCTGTCTGAAAATAGTGTCCTTTCCAAGGTGATGCTTTCATGGAAAGAGTCGGGAATAAATGACTGGAATGGATCCATGTAGGCAAACATACAGAAATGATGAGTGTATTCCACCTAGTCTAAATGTAACTGTCTAAAGGTTGATTTATAGTCTAAACAAGTGCGTAGATTTGCTCTGCAGTTAATAGGAAGAGAATGACACTTTCAGAAACTGATCCCATTTCTCTTGGGCAACCTTGTTAGGGTGAGACAAATGGTCCTTGGGAGGTGTTTCTCTCTCTGGTGACTACAATAGAACTTGAGACATCTTACAGGTCAGCTGCCCAATCTCAGTTGAGAAGAGCCACATCCAGACTTCAGCAGCACTGACAGAAGGTTTGCTCCATGCGCCCCTGTATACTACAAGCTAAAAAGCCTTTCCAGAGCCTACACCACAGCTGTAAAGCACAAACTCCACAACTGTTCTCTGCCAAAAGAAAAAGGGAAGGATGAGGGAAGAAAATGCAGATGATCCTAGAAGTGCTTACTTGCACCTCAATTTGGACATATGAGTGGTGGCAAAATGGCAGGTAAGCAAGCAAGAAACTTGAACTGTCTAAGGCAGTGCTAATTGTCCTAGCTGAGACCCACTGATGTGACAAGACAAACTGGTAACAGCATATCAGAAAGGGATAAACACACTCCAGAAATGCCAGTTCCAAAAGTTGCACAAGTGATTAACAAATGTAAAATAATACACATTTTTGTCCTGGCATCCATAATATAAGTAAAACTGTTTATTTTGGTTTTCACATTCTTCTTGCCCTTCTGTCCTCAAAAGAGATGGCTTAGATCAAGTCACTTAAGTCCATGCCGAAACAAAATGTACCTTTGTGATTAATACCTATGAAAACTCAGAGTGACATGGTAATAAAACTGTAAAGGTTTGGGTTCCTTCAGGGAAATCCAGTTGCACTCACTTTGTTGTCAGAATAATGAGGTCTCCATTTTGCGGTCATAGAGTTAATGCATTTGACGCAGGTAGAATGATTTTCAAGTCATAGGGACCTCTTTGGAAGGAGACAAGAAGCAAAACTTTTAAAAAATGGCTGGTTCTTATATATCCACATGACATGCCATTATGGATCAAATGTCCGTAAAATGTGGATGCTCTGTAATCCCATACTACGCTTGAGAGATGGCAAACCATTCCATGGCCTGTTTTTCCTTTATAATTACCCTGGACAGTGCATGCAATTTTTTGTAATATAGCTTCAGACAACAGTTGAGGGCATATATTCTTTGAATTGTTGATCCCATTGGGGTTAATAGGTACATAATTAGTGACATCTAACTTCAAGTGTTTGGGTTTTATGTATTTCATGATTTTGGCTTCAGTTTTCATTATGTTTGATGAATATGGACAGATACAAATGCTATTTGTAATGAAATATCAGAAATATTTTAGCTGATGTAGGGGTCAGAGAAAGCTTCCACTCTCCTTATCATTTCACTTTTTGTTCATACTGACAATATTACATCACCAAGCCAGATACATTGTACTGGCTGATTCTTGATGGTGAGTTTCTGGGACTGACCGTTGCTGCTTTGGAAGAGAATGTATTCACGTTCTCGGACAAAGCAGTGGTGAAGCTGGATAAACACAAATGTACTGAGGGTTGATGCTTCAGATCAGGTGAAGGATTTGAACTTCAGGAAATTCACTGAATGTTCTTTGTGCTTCAGTTCACTCAGAGGGAAAACTTAAGCAAAAAAGTAGCAGTCACACTGAGAAACAGATGCCAGCTTTTGGAGCAGTGCAAGCAAAGGACAACAAATACAAAATGATGCGAGACAGAGAGCATCTAATGGGTGATGGACAGTTGCTTTCAAGATGGTTGAGTGTGCAATGTTTCTAAAGTAGTGCTTAGTCATGAGTGGTCTCTTCCCATTACTGAGCAAAGCGAGCATTAGTTCTGCCATGTTCTGCCATCCAAGGAAGGAGACATTATAATATTCACCCATCTCAAACAACAAACACGAGATGCATTCAAGATCAGTGAGTTCAAGTCAGATTGCTGAATATGCAGCAACTTACACTGTACAGTGAAGTGCTGTTGTATCCCCCTATACAAGCTAAAGGAAGGTAGGTCCCTGAGGCAAAACTGGGGGGGGCTTTTAGTTCATTCCCAGCCTGAACCTCCACTTCCTCCTTCCCTGAGCACTTACTGTCAGATATGAAGCAATGAGGACTTTCCACTGGAGTTAGGAGAGGGATGCATCTGATTACAGGCACTAGGAGAATCATGGGAGGATCTGCAGAAGGGAGAGAAGGTAGGATGTGTGGAGCCCACTGAGGAGAGATTGATGCATACGAAGAGACTGCAGAGTATAAGATTGTACTGAAAGCAACAGTGGTGCGATTCATCTCACCTAACTTCAGGTATCTAATCATCTGTCCTGATTTAGGTTTTTACTTTAGGATAAGATGAATCATAGTCTAGAAACATCCTTTCTCTCCACTGGCTATAGTCAGTGTCTGGTGCAGATGAAGTTGTCTGAACTTCTGCTAGCTGTGTCTGGTGAGCTGGATCTGGCCCCATACGAGTGAGATTAAATTTGCCTGTGCAAATCCCAGTTTGAGCATTTGGGTATTGCTTCCTCTTTCAGTGCAACCTGCCTGTATAGCCATTTCAACACTCCCAGCAGACTAATTATTACAAAAATTCTCTGTCATTGCTTTGCAATGGTCCATAGCTTAACTAATTTAAAAATGCAAATGAATGCTAAATTGCAGTTGAATCTGAACCATTTCCTTCTCCCTCTCTCTCTCTCTTTTTTTTTTTTTTTTTTTTTTTCTGGGAAAAGAAAGATACAGCAGACATTAAATGCTTGATGGTGAAAATCAATCTTTCAGATTTGAGGTAATTTTGAATTAGGTCGCAGTGCCAGGGAAAGTGACATCACCAGACTTGCCCAATTGATCCATGATTTGAGGAGAAACAGCTTGGACTTGAATCCTCCCTTTGTCCTTACAGAGAGAAAGAAATGCTGCAGTCTTCATCTCTTTTCACTGGGAAACTTTCATACTCAAATGATCTCAAATGTTAGGAAGAGGCATTCAGGACAAACATAAGCAAAAGTGTGAGCTAAAACACATCCCCTTGTACTGCCATTGTCCTCATGCATTAAGCTAGAGGTCTGTTTTGTAGTCACATGCTGGTGATGTGCCCAGGTGGCTATGAAGAATCAGCTGAAGGAGCGTTACCTCTTTAGCATCAGCAATTAGCTCATTAACACTAGTTAAGCTGTTGGTACATTCTGACTCTGTAACACCAGTCAAGATTATTTCACGGTTCCCATCTCTCTTTACCTGGTGACATTAACTTTTCTCTGAGACAGAAATTTGTTTGAGGAAGAGGCTATGCTATAGCTACATATTTGAGGGGGACATGAACAATGTCTAGCACCATGATTGGTGGTCTTTAGCTGCAGGATCACATAGATAGTATTAATCACCATTCATAGACAGTCTTGCTGCTTTCCTAATGCCAGCACTGCACTGTAACATCGACACCGAGATTGATTGCTCAGGAATAGGACCCTTGAGCATTTAGAGAGCCATTGATGGGCTCAAATTTAGGTGTTGGAACTGCTGCCCTCCATGAGCAGTATATGGTGTGAGAGTCTGGTAGTCCAAACTCCTTACCACTCTCTTGACTATAGATCCCCTTGCAGTGTAGCTGAGTTAGGCACCCAGAGAAGAATTCCCGAAACGGGACTCATCTGTGCCTCAGGGTTAGGGATATCAGACCTTCTTAGGTCATCCTCAACTTATCTATTGATGATAGTCTTCATGATAAATGACGTCTTGCTGAGAGAAACATAGAAAATTACAAGAATCACCCCAGAGGGCAACTGTTGGCAGCCGTACACACAGGACTGCACTGGTATTCACAAAGCATTTTTCCTATTTTGCAAATTCATGCAGAGATAAAATTTCACGAGTGTTTGTTGACACTTGCACATAGCAGACAGATTTCTAAATGGGTTCTGCATAGATGATTGAAATTCAAGCTCCAGTTCCCCACTGTGTCCATTGGTCTTGTACAATCCCATGATGTTTGCTGGGCTGATGTGTGATGGGAGGTAAACACATTTTTTTTGGAGCTGTGAATCCCCTTGTTGCCCCAAAGCAGATGCTCACATACACGCATACCTCCCCTCCCAGATCCCAGACCATCACAGTGTGTGTGGGAGGGACTCGTTTTCAATTAGGATTCAAACATCACAATGATAGAGTTCCTCCTAATCCTTCTACAAAGGTGTGTGTGGTTAATCAAACTGTAATGCATCAGGCTCTGGGTAGTTTTGTTTATCAGCAGCTTAGTGCCACATCTCCTGGGACACGTACACTGGTTCAGGATGTGCAGTGTGCTTCCAGCCAGGGGAGGGTGGGGGGGGGTTGCTCTTGGCTTAAGGCAGATGTAGCTGTTTCTTTGCCACATGTGGCCTCTTAATAGCTGTTGGGAGGAAGAGGAGCCCTTGGCCTTCTCTTCTGTGCAGAACAGCATTAAGCCTATTGGTCTGGGCGCAAATGTGCTTGTGAGAAAGCACAGATAATTTTCTATGTGGACCAACTGCATTCAAAGAGGGACCAAGGGGGAAGTGGAACAAGAAAGAAGGGGTTTTTTTTCCTGCATTTGCCTGGAGTGAGGTGGTTCTTCTACCCTGGGTTACCCTATGGATTGTAGCTAGATGTCAGCTGTGCCAGCCCAAGCTTTGCTTACTCTCTGTTTCCTGGGAGTGTGGCAGCCCATGGTTACAAAACAATTGTCTAGTTGAGCTTTGTTTTAGTGGTGCTCCATTTTCCTGTGTTCTTGAGGGAGAGGAGAAGTAATTGTTGAAAAACCTGAGTATCTCTAGTCAACAGGCTGGCAGTTTTTGTAAACTAAGCAAGAAGCTTTTTGAGTTTTTTCTGTATACCCCCATTAAAGCCCTCAGGAGTTTTGTGGCAACTAGGGATCACCAGCATATAGTGAAGGCATGACCTTGAGAATTTTCCCAGACACTCCTCTGGCCTCATGTCTAGATAGAAGGTGACAGAGGAGATGTTATCCAGGCTGCAGAAGTTCTAATGGCCAGTCATGCTTGCTGTACTAGAGATTTGCATTATGAGCGACTGCCTTTGATGTGCCTGTGCCACATATGGCAGTCTTAATTCTGGATGCATATACAAGGTCAAATCCTGATCTTGATGGCAACAGTGTAAAACTGAAATTTATTATTATATTCATTTCAAAGTAAGCTCGAGGCTGCAGCTACAGGAACAGAATCTGACCAAAGATCCCATGGTGGATGAAGGGAGAAAATGTACCCTTTACAATGGAAAGGTATGAGGAGGAAAACCTTGTATCCTACCACAGTCCCCCAGCGTACGGCCCAGAGCGCTGCAGGTCTGTGTGTGTCTTCTCCATGTGGTGTTTTTTTTTGCACTTGTGAGAGAGTCTGTCTCCATGAGTCACAACAACTCCTCGCTGCGTGCACAGGTCTGCTCAGTCTAGCCAGATAGCTGCGCCTCTAGCTGTGTGCACACGTGCCTGAGTGTGGATCGTAACAACCCATCCCTCCCTCGAGCATAAAAGTTTTTGTCCCTTGTATCTCTGAGTCTGTTTGGGGGGAGAAAGACTGAAACTGAATCTTCTTGGTAAGCCTGTGTCAGAATCCCATAAATACATGTTTGCACAAACACCCGCGCATACGCACACATCTATGTATGTATTTTTGTGCTTCTGTATTAATTGAGGGTGGGTTTTCTGTGATTCTGTGGTCTAACAGCAGTATTGAAGATTAATTCCATTTAATTTTAGCTGTAAAGAACATTGCAGTCACAAGAGGTTTGCCATCAATGTTGGAGGACATTAAGTATTTGGGGTTTTTTAGTTGCAAGATAATAATGTTCTGGTGTAAATGTTTTATAATTATCTCATGAATTATTCACAGTTAACTTGATAACCCGACATTTTATGGGATATGGTCTCTAGAGTGCAAGGAGGGAGGGAAAATTTAAAAATAAATAAATGTGAAGACAGAGCCAGCTGCAACAATGAGAAAGCACTGATTTATTTTCTGTCTGCACTGAAGGGTGGTTTCATTCTCTTATTTATATTTTTGTGGTGATGAGCCACAGAATGTGAGTAAGTGGATGAGGTTATTTTCGATATATATAGAAGGAAAGGAAAACTGGGAAAGAAATCAAACTCCCTTCACTGTTTTTTAATCTGAAAGTGGTGCTTGAGTTATTTCACCTATTGTTCTGGAGCTCAGAGCTTCTATTATTGTTAATACCATTTCCATCTGGTAAAGCATTAGTGAAAACCAGCATGGATATTTCTTTATGCATATTTCTGGGCCTTTTTTCTCCCTTCCCCTCTCTTCTTCCATCCTTATTTGCATGCCATTTGTTTATTAATTTTCCTCCCCCCTCCCCTTTCCTTATCAGTTCCTGTCTCTCTTCCTCTGGGCTTGTCTTCTTTTCCCTCACTTCTCACTGATTCTTTCACCATGTATTCATCTTTCAATGTATTCTTCTGTCTGCAATTCCCTCTTTATTCTCTCTGTCGCTAACAGGATTTTAACACTATCCACTGAAGTCCATGAGCCTTAACCCAAATCAGCTGAAGAATCGGACCCAAAGAAGAGTTTCTGCAGTTTAATGAAACACGGTGACAGCTTCTGGAAGAAGAGTGTTGAAGCTCACACCTGGACACTCAGTCTGAATGTCTATCAGGCCTTGAAAAATGAACTGGAAAGAAATGCAGTAGCTTCCTTGCCACACCCAAAGATCAATGGTAGAAAATGCCCAGCAACGGACTGGAGAATTCTTCCAGCTTGCCAGATATCCATGAATCCAAATAGAAAAGAGAACATGGCACATGACACAATCCCAGTGTGAGCAAAGGCTGCCCTCGTACTGATAGCTAATATAGGACTGAGAACTCCAGGAGTTGTCTGGGAGCAATGTCTCCTCTGTGGAATACAAAAGCTTGGGACAAACTCCAATCTCTGCCTCTGTATGGGCAGTGGGAAGGGAATGGTGTAATATTTGGGATCACCTGAGCTAGCTAGTATCCAGGTGCTGAGCTCTGTTGAGGTTTCTTGCCCTGGAGTTTCCGTAAAGAGTTTTCATCAATCAGGAATGCACGTACTTTTTCAAAGAGAGTCAGAGGGTTTGCAGAGCCTGATGGATATGCTTATGAATTTCAAAGTGACAATTTGGAGGGCAGCTGGAAAGACATGAGCCATTGTAGAAAGATGAATTCACAGGCAGGACTTTCTAGAGAATGAATTTGAGAATGAAAGAGTGATTCCACCAACCTGCTTCATTCATTTATTTAAATATATGCTTTAACATGAACAGCAGAGGAAAGCCAAAACTTGCACTGATTGTTTTCCTTCTTTTCTTTATTAAACTGCTCTGGATACACCTTTCAAAATTTTTTTTGTTTGGCTCACTGTTTATTATAGCTTCATCAGCCTTGAAATGGGAACTGCAGGCAGCTTGATAAATGGTTGAAAAGCTGCTTCTTCCAGAATCAAACTAAAAAAACCCCTCAATATCCATGAACCTCTTTGTTTTAGCATTTCTAAAACAAGCACGGTTTCCCTCAGAGCATCATTGAAGACTGACACACCAGTATCCCCTGGTATTTCAGCAAAGGAATTTCTTTATCCAGTTGTGCCCAGGGCAGAAGTTCGTCACTGGATCATGAACAGGACTCAGCCTGCAGCATTGGAGACCAAGGGCAGCTGGGGTATGGTAGAGGGAGAGGGAGGGAGACAGTCCTAGGAAGGCTGAGCAAATCTTGACTCCGGAATGTGCTGGGATGATCAATGGAGTAAATGAACCAAGACATATGAAGTTGGGTCCTGCTTACAGAGACTAGCAGCTGTCCTGCTTCCATACAGCTATTTTTTACCTAAATACTTTCTAAACTCTCCCTTTCCTTCCAATCCTTCTTTAAATATGGACAGCTAAATATATCCCTGGTTCAAACCTTTTATCTTCAGCATGCTTACTAAGTTCCACATTGGTGCAGGCTGGCAGTAAACCAGGGCTTTAGCTACTGTGATTTATTGATAGAGGTAAGTGGTTCAGTCCCATCTGTGAAGGTACAAAATGTTCATAAGAAAATAAATACCCCATAAGAAAGTGGTAATGGATCATCATTTACAAAGTTCCCAAACAGCCAGGTAAAAACATGTTCCATTTCCTGCTGTAGTTAAATAGCACGGGTGTTGCAGCAAAGAATAAGGGAGAAAAACAAATAACCCCCCCCCCCCCCAAACAAACAAACAAACAAAAAAGGAGTGAAAATGTCTGACTTGTGAGAGGAAGGACCAAAGCTCTAGTGATAGATTCTGAGGTCAGAATGACAGAGGCTTGTGTTCCTTTCCTTGCTAACCTTGTTTCACCTCTACACGCAAAGCTGATTAATATGCGAAGCAAAGAATGCGAATCTCCCCTTGACCTAAGCTCATTGGTATGTAATTTGCCAATATGGATCACACTGGAACAGCACGTCCTACTCTCCTAACGCAGTTTCCAGTGTGCAGCGAGATGGCAGCACCCAAGGGCTGCTGCGAGGATGCCTGGTGGGCTCTGTCAAAGTCAACAGTCTTCTTGTCTCTGCTCTTGCCCATTGCTTGCCTGGTTTCTGACTCTCTGTGTCATCAGTGGGCTGTCAAGGTCCTGGACTGGTTAGGGTCACATCTTCCAAGTAATGATTCCAGTGCCATGGCCATGCTGTGGGTTTGTTTCCAAATTATGGAGAGCCAATATTACTGAGTGATTGCAGTAGCCCCACCCTGTTTCTTTTTTTCTGTCTGCTCCAGTCCCCCTTAAAACTGTCTGGCTTCAGAAAGAATATTGCTGTTCCTTGAGGTGAGTATGAGTAGAGAAGGACAGAGAGATGGACGCTACCTTTCTCTTGCTGGAAAGATGGGACATGCACAAGGCCATGCAGGCAGGAATACTAATGGGAGTAAGAGGTAAGAGATCAGAAGGTACCTTGACCCTTGTGATTTTCCGGTTGTTTAGAATGCATAATTGAAGTTTGTTTAACACCAAAGGATAACCGATTATTCACAGGAAAGAAGCCAGTGGTGGGGATCAATATTTCTGTTGCTGTGCTAGAAAAATAGCAGAAAAGTAATGGCTCTCTATCTATTACAGCAAAGCAGAAGAAATATATGCTTAAGGCTTCTTGTAGAAGGGGCCAATGACAGTGCTGGCTGTCATTTCAGTCTTGAGCTTCAGTGAATGTGTGTGGATGACGTGTATCCTGCACTTCAGATGTGGCCTGACCGGATGCAGGCTGTCCTCTGCCATCCTTGATCTAGAGAGAAAAAATAAGTTACCATGAAGGTGAAATAAGGAATATCTGGGTCACAGGCTGATGTATGGAGTAGTAGCATGAGGAGATCACAACTGAGCACTTCAATCTCCATCTTCCATGTAAGCCATACTGATGCCTATTTTTATATAGGTGTAAGAGTAACCAAGAGCTGATTTCACTTGGTAGAGCCAGAGCTAAGTTTGCACTGGCACCTGAGGGATCCTGTAGTAAAAGCATAGTTGGTTTTTTTTTTTTTGAGGGGAAAAATCTGTTTTCTCAGAATGTTTAGCTGAAGGGTTTTGTTTCCCGTCAAATATTTGTTGAGCCCTTCTTGGAGGATCTCACAGAAGGAGTAGGAGGAAGTGACTCTTTGAACGGGATTCAGTGTAGAAAGTCTTAATTATAAATACTGGTAAGGAATATGGCTCTGAATTAGGTATATCTGGACTTGTACTTGTGTTGGTCATACATCAATATCCTGATTTCTCATCCACAGGGTGCATGCAACCTGTATATAATTATGATACCACTCCCCTGTGAAACAAAACCAAAAGACTGAGAATTGCCCTGAAACAAGAGTATTTTTCAGGTGAGCTTGGATGAGTCACCAGCTATGTGGTGCCACTGCATGTTGGCTCAGACCTGAGGAGCATCCTGGGTTTCTGTGAGCCTGCACTGTGCAGATGGAACAGCACACGCATCTCTCTCATTGAGCTTATCCAGCAACAGACCACTGGATACTTTTGAGCAGGGGAAAACAAGAAATGAAAACATGACGAATCTCTAAATCATAAATCAACACTGAAGGAGCTGGAACAGGTTCTCTTTTGGGGTGTCTTGTGCACCACACACGCAGGCTTAGGGTCCAAGGCTGCTGGAGGTCAGAGAGCACCCCACTGCCTCACTCCCCACACAGGTTTTCATGGCACAAGACTGACCTCCAGTGGGCACTGACTAGTGTCGTTGGTCCGCCTGAAAATCGCGGGGTGATGTGTACAAATGCTCTTTAGAGCCCACATGTTCAGATTTCAGGGCAGATATTTGCTCCTTGCCTTCTTCAGATCCTTCTGGCCTAAAAACAGACCTTGGGAACAGTCTCCTGCTGAGCTGATAAATGTAATGGAGTTGCACTGAGTTAGATAATTCTGAAAATGTCCTTGTGAAGCAGGGAGGAGATATTCTACCTATGACCTCTCTCCCTACAGAGCAAAGTGATGAGCAAGAAAGGGGCAACAGAGAAAGGGAAGAGCTGAACTTTTGGAGCAGAGTGAGTTTAATTCTCAATGAGGGTCTAATCCTCAGAAAGTCCAGGACTAAGGGCGAGGACCTGACTGCAGTTCATGTGGTGTAGTCTCCTCACAGCTGCATAGTTTGTATCATTCCCACTAACTGTATGGGTCAGCCACCAGAGACCCAGGAAGGCTTGTCCTCTAGCTGCACTACTACCAGCGTTCAAGTTAGTTAACTCAAGCATACATGCATGTTTGCAACACAACCTTTGCAGGATGAGGGAGGGGAAACACATCCTGATTTAACCAGTGGTTCCACTTTCCAGGGCAGCAAACAGCTGGGAAAAAGTGCTCATCTGAATGAGGAACCATCTGAATAAAGAATCACCCAGGCTTTCCTTCCTTTGCAGAAACCACAGGTGTCTTCTAATGGTAGAAATACAGCCCTCTGGTTCCTCTCATAACTGCTACAGAACCCTCCTTGCCTTTTATATTGCTGGTGGGAGTTCAGTTCCCTCTCCCCCATGTTTTTATACATGGTTTGATAGTATTTCATATGCTCTCAACACAATTCTGTTGGTGGCTGGTCTCTAAAAACTCTTTCTTCATTGTGTGCACACAGATCTCTCCTCATTCTTCTCAGAGCAGCATCCTCCTTCTACTAGTGAGGAATCACTGACATCATGGCAAAACTTGACGGAAGAGGTGTCCAGGCTGGGTAATAGCTGCTTGACCTCCAGCAGAAGGAAGAAGACATTTCCTCTGCCAGTGGACAACTTTTGTGAACGGTAAGCCACGGCATTGCAACCTTATCTACTTGAAGTTGAGAAACCCATCGACTGCTAGAGATAGATCCTGCTTCTGATTTCCAAAGGAAATGTGTTATCACAGGCTAAGGAGAGGATGAGGTATGAGGGGCTGCCCTGGACCTAGTCCAGTTAGTGCATTTTTATTTCAGAGAGGAGTTTCAAGGAGACAGCTATCATCAGTATATGACTTTTGGGCAACCAGAGCTTCATTAACCAAGAGAGATTTTTGGCCTACCAAATGTGTAAATAATAGGAGGTCATCCTGGACTGAGTACATCCAATGTTCAGACTTAATATGACTCAGATTTAGTTCAGATTTGCACCTAGAGCAGATTCCAATAGGCATAAACTTTGAACCTAGGCACTTTCCACTTACCTGAATATTGCAAGAGGTGGTGGAAAGATCACAGTGCCCTTGGTATCTGCATCAGAGAACCATTCACCTGGCAATTTATACAGATGTCTGTTGCAGAATTCAATGGTTGTGATGAACTTGGACTGGCTGCAAAACAAATCGATGAAATGCCTCACCTAAAAGCAGATCAAAGGAAAGGCAGGAGCCATGAGGAACTGGGAGAGGTTTCTGGAGGGAGCAGGACAGACACAGCTGAGCTGCCTTTCCCCAAGCCTACTTAGCATAGGCCAAGGCCCTCATTTACTATTGACTGGAGGGATATTTTACAAGTGCCCCTTCTGGTTTAGAGAGATATGAAATCTGTCTCTAATTAAGTTAATTTGGAGTTGAACATGGACAAAGGTAATGAGCTGGAAATAACAAAAGAAGAGTAAGAAAGAAGGGGTTGCTAAGAAACAGAGCTATTGCACTAAATCCCCCCTCCCCCCATATCAAATAAACCATTTTTATGAGCTGGATGGCTGAGTGATGGGGCAGACAGAGCACAGAGGTGGAAATGATTGCTAAATCAAGAGCTCAGAAGAATGAAGGAGGTAAGAGGAGAGGTATGACTTGGAGAAATGAAAAAGGCACAAAGGAGGAGGAAAATTATTTCTTTTGCAGGTGACAGCTGTGGCTAGTAGAGTTTAGTGGCAGACCAGTGGCTTTGGGATCAGCTGAGTGGCGTCTTGTGCCTGACTTGCCTCCTGGTGTTAGGGAACCCCTTCAAAGCCTTGACCCTCCACTGGGAAGTGCTCTGAGACATGCAAACAAGGACTGGCTACCACCATGTCTTGCTTATCAAAGATCAGCAAATAGCCCCTCTCGAAGCACAAGTCTTTTACCTTCTCCAGTATTTGACCCTGGTGAGAATTCCCACTGGAGTCAAGCACCAGAGTGAAGACTTAAGACTGTTTCTCCTTGCTTTTAGAAATGATATAAAATATAGTATGTTGTAGCCAAAAGGAGGATGGAATAAGAGGTCTGCAGGAAGGGCCAGAATACTTAACAGTCAGCAAAGCGTAAGTAAATAGACAAGTTATGATCAATGAGTTTGTTTGAATTGGATAGAGCTTTCCTGCAAACGTGGGGGAATGAAGCAGGTGTGTGTGTGTGTGTGTGAAACATTCCCCGCCAGTGTGAGCTGTAATAAAGGACCTGCTGTTTTCTGATTCTCACTCTCTGTGAAAATTGAAAAGGTTAGCCAGGTAATTGAAATCGGGACTGGAATACAAATACAGTGTGAAAACCCTACAGCTGGCAAATAAAGTTGCAGGGAAAAGACTCAATCCTCACCGGAATTTCTTAGCAGTGAAAAGACAGGAGTGGATGGAGGAAAGGATGATTCTTCAATGTACCTGTTCCTCATGGGAGGAGAGATAGGGGAAGAAATGAGACCTGAAGCGACCAGATTGTGGCTAACACTTATGAGTGCTCCGTGCTGTTAATGCAAGAGACACTGTAAAAAAGTGGAGTGTGCTAAGGCTGAATCACGTATGGCAGTCACTGCTGCCTCTTGCAGTAATGTAGTAGGTTTACTGGGAATTGTTAGGCTGCCATGTCAGACCCAACTTAGGGACTATTTCTTGTTACATGCAGAAAGACCATGCTCCATGTGACTCAGCCCCTTGTCTTAGGGCAGAAATACATAAGCAAACTAGATGCAACTGGAGCGAAGTTAACTGCCTCTTCATCTTTATTGTATGCAGGAACACAAACTGATTTGCATTACTTTAGGCTGAGAGCACGGAGATAGATGGTTACTGTGAAGCAGCTGAGGAATGGTTCCTTGTTACCCCACTGTGTGCTGTACGCATCTAAGTCCCAGTGGAGGGTCCTGTCATTGCTACCATGATGTAAATTTATATGTGTTGCTATATCTGTGGTCTGTTTTTCTGCAGGAGCAGGTAACTTGAGCTGGAAGGACACAGTGGTGCAGTGCTTGGGGGAAGCTGAGGTTTGTGGTATTAGTCAAGTTCATTCACATTTAAAGAGATCCTCTGCATGTAGTATTTTCCTAGCATCAAGCCAACTAACAGAGGCTCCAGTCTGTATGTGGTTAAATAAACAATAACTATACCACCAAGATCCTGCGTTGGTGTTTTATTTCCTTCCTCGTGAATAGGCTGGGGAGTTCTTCTGTTTCCCAAAACTGTGACGCTTGTAGGGTTTTTTTTTTGCTGCAATTACTCAGTGCTGCCCAACCCACCTGCACTGCAGTCAACAGCAGCATGAAAAAACTTCTCTTTGGAAGCCTTTCCATTGAGTTTAGGCAGCTATTTAGCATGTCCTGTGGCAGGACAGATATCTTTCCTGCCCTTACCAGCTGCTGTAGAAGTAAGGGAAGGAAAACTGCAAGCTTGCAAACAAATGCTGCAAACCCTACAAGTGGTAGGGCTTCGTTTGAATTTCCTCAGCTCGTGAGAGCATGGTCCAGGTGTCCCAGAGGCACCAGCCCCAGATCAGTGAACAAAATGGTAGGTGAACCGCTGAGGATACTGTTTGCCCAGTGTTTTGCTGTGAGTTAATGGTTAGCCATTTGTTTTGCTCATTTGGAGCATGATTTTCCTAGTGAGTCATTTTTAAGGGAGTCTCTTGGATTCTAAAGAAATGAAGCAAATTGAAAGGGACTGACAAACATACCTGCTTTGCAACAAAGAACATGCAGCATTTCAAGGTGACCTGTACCTAGCTGCCTAGCTTTGTTTTTCAACTGTAGATGATATGCATAAAAACTACCTGTAAAACACCTAAGGTAGATGACTGAAATAGTCCAGATAAATTGATTTTAACACAGCTTTTTCCCCCTCCTTTGACTATAAAAGGATTCCAGATTTCATCTGATGGAGGACTTCATGTTGTAGACATCTGAGTCTAAGGGTCTTTTGGAAAACCCACTGCCAGTCAAAAAAACCCCAAAACCACCAAAAGCCTGTCCCACTGGGAAGGAACTGCTGCATTTCATAACATAGTATAAGCTGAGGAGACATGAAGAAAAAGTTATTTAGGCTTTTACACTAAAGACTTTAGTATTTCATTCATGAATTAGCTATCCTATTGGGAAACAAATTATTCCAAGAGCTCCCATACTCCAAAAATTAATCCTTCTTTGAAAAATTAAGTGGATTCAAGATAATTTGCCTTAAAAACAACAGATACAACTTTTCAGGGTTTCACAAAGTCTAGACAGTAATGGAAAGTCTTCCACTTGTGGTGGCAAATGAGCTTGGTGCTCTGCCTCTGTGTCTGGGGTATGGCCAAACCAGGCTGTTCATTGGCCAAAATGTGAAATGGAAAGAAATGTGGAAGAAAATCAACAACCCTTGACTCTGCAGGTGAGGTTCTTATATGATGATCCATGCTTATTTTACACATGGCAAATTCCTTTTTTCATCAGGGAAATCAGTCCTGAATCATGCACAAGTTGGTCACTGCTTTCTGGTGCTTGAGCCCTTATGGCTTGTGATCTACCCTAACAACCTTTTTGTCTGCACTGTTTATTCTCCTGGGCAGAGAAATCTGTAAGGCCCAAATTGGGTAATTCTCTGCAGAGTTTCTTTTCAAGCTCTTTTATCCCCCAGCTCACTCTGAAGGACATTTGACATTATTGCATCAATGTGGACCAAATTCCTAAACCAACTTTTAATCCTTGCAAGAGTTCCCGGCTGTTTGATTTCTTGTCCTTTCCCCTCATTCCTCCTCAGTTTGTTATAGAAAGAAAATGTCTAGATTATTATTCTGTTTTCATTACTGTATTTTTCCTCACTTTAATATCCATTTGATATGGAAATGCTGCTGCTCAGCAATTTGCTATAGCTTTGCTAGTTTGCGGAGCAAGAAAACTCAGTGAGGAAAAACTGAGCAAGTGTCATAATGAACAGCAGAGAAAATGAGGCAAATGATTGTAGAAAACCAGAGAGGGAAAACAGACCTGTCTGTTACACAGCCTGGGAAGCAGCACTTTTTGCTTTGGAACCTTCTCCTGGCTATGACAGCCGTGCTGCCCAGTTTTTAACCTTCTCCCCGAAGAAGCAATCGTGCAGAGCACTTAGATGCAACAAACCACAGTGGGATTAGTGCCGTCATTTCATACATATATACCAGCTGAAATTATCTGCATTTTTTTTAAAGTACTATGATTTGTAGTATGTCCTTAATGTCGTGCACTTGACGCTGGCTGAACATCCAGGGAATCTCCATCTTCTGCTACTCAGGTGAAATTAGAGGGAGAAACAAGAAGCACAAGGATTGCTGGAGGATGGACCAGACATAGGAAGAGACACTCTAGTATATTTATTTTCATGTTACACACAGATACATATAACTAGCTCTGCAGCTTAAGTGTATGTTTTATTTACTGATAAGCCATGATTTAAACACTTCAAAACACAGTAGTGTCCAAAATCTCTTCACATAAACTTAACAGAATTGTTCACTTGCTGTCATGATGTTTTTTCCAGTGCTGAACCTGGCATTAGATCTGAGTGTAACTCATTGGCAATGCAAGCAATTCTTCTCTCCTTTAAGTGCTTCCTTGCAACACATTTCAAACCGTCCATGTTTTGTTCACAGTGCTGGAGCGTTGCCCCTGCACTCCACACTTTCTGCTCACACACTTGCATGTTTCCCAGAGGGAAACAGAAGCAGAGAAATAAATCAATAGATGGTTCTGTCTAGGAAGTCACGCTTGATTTCAAATAAATATATTTTTATCACACTAGACCACTTTGGGGGAAAGTGAGTTGTTCTCTGTTTTCTTGCAACAGGAGTTTTTCTCAGACGGTTGCCAACATTTTTCAGCACTTGGCTATGAAAGCTGCTAAATGTATAAATAAAGAAATATCATTGGCTTTCATGACATCTCTATCCATCTTCCCAGTATTTTCATGTTTGGATCCAGCCTCCACAATTCAGCCAGGTAAATATCAGAGCAGAGCAGTAAGTAACTCAAGCATTGACCTTCCGGGAAGAAAAGCCCTCAGTGGACATCGATGACTTTCTAGAGATCCACCCTCAGGAGCAAGGGAGTACTGAGCTGTGCTGTCACAGGGAACTTAACTCAACTGCTCAACCTCAAGTCAGCCCATGTTTTTTTCTCATTGAATTTATTTTATTTTTAGCAGAATTTAGAAGAATTAACTTCTTTTGACTGATGCCAAATTAAATGTGCTAAAAATCGCTTTTAGGACAAAAAAAAAAAATAGTTCAGAACAGGTGAGTTCTTATCATTTGCTTCTCACTATTTATCTTCTAAAATTTCCCCATTCATGCACACTTTTTTCCCCTCACCACTTCCCCTTCCTTACAAAGTCCTTTGTCTTCCATGGGAACAAAAATGTGGCCTTTTTATTTAAGATCACACAAAATCTTCACCCTACATCTTCACATCTCAGCCTTGCCAGTGGGTCTGTGTGCTCATCTGCAAGTCAGAGATGCATTTAACAACCCCAAGCTTTGCAGCCAAGGTTGCAATTCTCCCATAAAGGGAGGAGAAGAGAGTGCCACCATTAATGGATCTCTGTGCACCAACACAAGGTGATGTCTAGCTCTAAATGCATAAGATGCATTCAAAGAGCCACAAAATCTTGCAGAGGAATGTCTCCATCGAATGGTGGATGTGTGAGTATGTCAAACTATACTGTCCCCTTGCTGCTTAGGTTGGGTGTCTAGGACAGCAGAGGAGATGAGATGGGTGTCTAGGACAGTGGAGGAGACATGCTTGCAGTGGTAGACAGCTGGGATAAGGAGGGCTCAGGGAGTTGCACAAGTGAGGTACAGGGTGAGGGACGAAATCTGGCACAGCCTCTGCCCAGGCAGTCCTCAGCCTGTTAGTGGGAGTGCAGAGCTCAGTGCCCTGCACAGGGCAGGACAACAGGGACCTGGGGAGCTTGCAGCAGGAAAGCATGACCGGCATGGCAAGTCCAGAGGGAAAATGCACTTTGATGTCTGGTGGAGGGAAAAATGATAATACAAAACTGGTTAGAAACATAAATGTAACTGATAAAACTCAAGTGTCCACTTGGGGGTGGCAAAGTATTTCAGTTGTGTCTTCAGAGAGCAGGAATTGCCTTTTCTCCAGGGCACTGTGTGTATCTGTTACCCTCTCCATGGCTTGTTTCTCAAGATTGCAGCTGGTAAAATGGGTCTGACAGAAACCATGGGCTAACATTCCCCTTGCACTGCAGGAAAAGGCGACTCACCAGGTGCCATGAGCCCTCCCCAGGTTTTGCCTCACCTCGGAGTCCCACAGTGAGAGGCAAAACAGAAGACTTTGGGGCAAACAAGGTAAGAGGCCATTGCAGCAGGAGTATAAACCCTTCCTCCTGCGGTGGGAAATGTCATCTGGATTCCCAATGACCAGACTGGAGTAAGCCTTTATGCACATGGTGTATTATCTTTCAGGAACTAATCTTATTTGTTATGATAACTCTGTGTACTCTATGTAAGCAAGTCCCAGCCCCTTGATGACACACAGTGGATGATTTTCTGTGGCAGTGTGTGCCAAACCTGAGCCCAGCATGGTGGCTAAACCTAGCCTTGCGTCATGATGTACAAGGGAGGCATTTCTCTGAAACACAACAAACAGGCTTTGAAACTTGGAACATAGACGTTTATAAAATTCTCTGTCATGTAACGGATTCACCTTGGCCTCCCTTTACAAAACTCTGTAGGGTTCTGACCTTGCAGTTAGTGGAGCTCAGAAACTCAGCTTGAATGTAAGTGTGCTGCCTTCGGGATCTGTTTGCACGACTGGGAGGGATTCCCAGACCTTACATTGTGCTTTGTGGAAAAAACTTAATTCAGTAGATATAAAATCACTGGAAAACTCTCCTTTTTTATTGCCTTTGTATCAGCTTGTCTGATCCTGCAGGTTTGTCCCAATTCCATTGTGTATGGTTTTCAGACTGTTTCCTGGTTGTTGCTAACTCCATGTAGATCTCTGACTTCTGCAATCCAGCTGCTATGGGCAGGCGTGAAGTCTGCTGAAGCATGACCACAGGGCTTCACTGGCAGAGACAACACGTAAGTATCTAATGTGCAAGCAATGAAAAGATGCTGTTGCAAACTTCAGGGCATGGGACATAGCAGCGACCTACTGCAGTCCATCTGCACGTGATCAGACTCAGCTCAGGCAGATGGGCAAAAATAAAACTGTTTGATGCACAGGGTAAGCCTGCAAAGGCTGCAGACTTTTCATATTCCCTGGGCAGATATCCCTCACTAGATGTATTTTGGGCAAAGCAGTCATGCCAGGAACGTCCTCAGCCCCCAATAATGACTATTTCCCAGGCAACGTAGATGGATTTGTGGCATGCACTTGCCATTTCAGCACTGTGTAGATATTGTCAGACATAGTATGAGGAGAAATGTCAGTGAGTTTGAGACTTGTTAAAAATAACCCAATGCAAGGTAGGGATTTTTGACAAAGTGGTTCAAGGCATGAATCACCATCTTCACCTAGATCAGAAAGCAAAACTTTGCTTTAAATTTATTTTACAGTTATTTGCTCCCTGGTTCTTCTGGCCCAGAAATAGCTAGTGCTGGCACCTGATGTTTATCAGCCCAGCTCAGAGCTGCTCTTGTTCATGCCTACTTGCTCCTGTTAGCAAGAGAGGCAACCACCACACCTTGAGAAGATCATAGGAGAGAGAAGTGAGACTGGCTTGCCTAAAGCTAGAAGCAGGTAGACAAGGCTTGTGCAGCAAGTTGCTCCATTTCAAACTAAGTAAAAACTGATGTTTAGGCTGGTGCACAAAAAGCCATTCAGTAAGACTTGGATAAGCTATGTCTCCCTCCTGTGCTGGTAACACTGGGAATGTGTCCTATTTATGTAAAGCAGCTCTTTGCTGGCATGGCTTGCAGCCAGTAAGCTGAGATTTCCAGCCCTCCTATTAGCTTAAAGGTAATACAATGCTTCTCAATCAACAGCTACTTACAGTCTCCTTGTTCTTTCATTCAAAACACCTGCTGTGATCTCTTCTGGCTGAAATCAGTCTTTTAGGAGGGGCTCTTCTCTTTTTGTTTCTGAAAGTTATTTTCTTTAACTTCTCTCTCACCTGGATCACTAACATGGAAAGTCACAGACCAGTGGAGAGCTGGGAGCTGCTGACAGATGTCCTGTGGGTGCCAGGGAGACTTGTGTCTTCAGCAGAGTCCATGAGTTTGTTGTCCTCAACCACAAGGATGCTCTGCTGGGCAGGAGTCTTGCTAGTAGGATGTTTAGGGGTCCAGTGCTTGCAGCGAGGAGAAATCACACTGAGAAAAGCCATCCTGAAGCGCTGGGACAACAGATTGTAAATGACGGGGTTCACAGCAGAGCTCAGATAGAAGAAAACACCTAGGAGAAAAAGGGTGAGGAAAAGAGAGTGAGACCTGATTTGTGTCTGTAACTGTCTCAAAAGAAGAAAAATCTCTTCATTGCCTATACTTCTCCGCCAAGCTTGGATGCAAGAGTGGAGGCAGCGACAGCCCATCTCTGCCTGCTACCATGCTGGCAGAGGCAGAGGGATGTCTCACCAAGGCAAGCTCAAGCATTGCAGCACACAGGGAAAGGAAATAGGAGAGAGCATTAGCTGGAGCTCACTATCTCCAGGTGGTTCAGGGACCAGCTCTCTCTTGAGCTGTACTGACCTGCCTCCAGCGCAGCCCTCATCCCCACAGCACGACTGGCACAGCTGGTGCCCCCATCAGAGCTGTCAGAGGGCAACTTCCAGCCGAGGGGAGCTGATTTCTTACAACATGCTAGGACAATTGCATGAGATTGGATTTGTCTGAGCTGCCTAATGGCCGCGTTCAGTATTTTCCCATGGCAGACTGAAAATAAGATTCTCTTTGAAAAAGCCTTCATTTTATGGTTGGCAGGGCCATAAACTTTTGGCTATATCACCCAGTTCTGAGTAGTGTGTAAGTCTTTTGTCTTGCCATTTGGTAAGGCTTCCTGTTTGCCTGAGACCCTCTGGAGGATGATGCCTGCTGCTGTGTATTCATTAAAAGCAGCCAAATGACAGCAGTCTTCATTTCTGAACATTTCAAGGAAGGAAAAGAAGCTGGTATTGATGTATGATTGGTTTTTTTTTTCCATTCTTTGTGAATATTCAGACAACTGTATTGGACAACATGCCTAGAGCTTGAAAATTGCAGAAACTTGCATGCTGCTTTTATTCAAGGCATAACACTTGTCACTGTCTACTGGATCCCAAGAAACTTTTCCATGCATGTCTACAAAATAAATGACTACATATTTCAAGTAAACCACTCACAAATACTTTTTTCCCAGCCCCTGTATAAGTGGAAGAAGAAAGCATTACCTGACACCACATGAATTAAGTTGAATACGTTAGCCAGAGGCTCAGTCCATTCCACAACAAAGCTGAAGAAGAGTCGATCTATATGGAATGGTGCCCAGCATATAGCAAAAACCATCACGAGGACAACTAGCATGGAGAAAGGGGAGAAGAAAAACAATTTAGTTATGGAAGGATATGGTTCACTAGCCTGCACAGAGCAGAGATAGTTCAGAAAGCTGAACGAAAGACTAAATATACAAATTTTATTCATTGTTTCAAAACTTTTGCTATCCTTTCTGTCTTTCTCACTGAAAAACATTACCAGATAAAAGAACAAACTTTCCACTAATTTCTGTGTTGGATAACTCCATGCATGCACACACAATGACATTCAAACAGGCAACTGCCAGGTAATGTTGTGGCATGTACAGAGCCTAATGAAGAAACCGCTGGTGAGACATCTGGACTCATCTGTGATACATGGAACACACTGACTCCCTTGTGTCCTGGAGTTAATTTCCTCTGCACGCTATTTGTACATCACACAGCAGGATAAGGCCATAGGAACCATCTGCTGATGTTAAGTCTGCCTGGGTGCACTGTTCAGCATGAAAGAAAAAGTGTTTGCCTCCACACACAATTTGGCCTGTGGTGGCTCTAGTAAGGACTCTTGCAAACCCATTCCAGATTTGGGTCCTACAAACACCTGTGGTCACAGTCACGGGGCACAGAAAATCAGGCTGACTTCAAAGTACAATTTCCTAGTTCAGAAGGTGACTTAAACTGCCTAAAAGAATAATGGTTTTGCAGGAAATATTGAAGGTGATTTATGTTTTCTGCATAAACACCATCTCAGTAGCAAGGTGATATTTGCCTTAAAGACAGCCCTAAATTAGCAAGTGATGTCAGTGCTTTCAGGGTGGTTAGAACACAAATTCTGCTGAATGCTATACAACGTGCGAGACTGCCTAGGTCCTACTTTCTCTTGGGAAGGTCTAAGTGGTTAAGTCAGCAGTAGGTGATGTATGTGGCTTGGCAGAACCTTCCTGTTCATGAGTGGTGCTTGTGGTGATGCAAAAGAGATATACATCCTTCTTTAAAAAAGTACAAGATAGACTATTTGCATTCTGAAAAAGAGGGATCCTCCCCAGAGGGCTGCAAGAGTCAGGTTTGGAGTGAGCGATATTAGACAGTTGCCATTCAAGCATCTGCCACATAGGTTTGCTCAACCTCCTCTTGTGCTGGGGAGGAAAATTTGCCTTCTGAGTCTTTTGATAGTTAGCTGTGGTATTTCACTCCCATGCCCTGTAAGTCCAGATAAAACAGCAATAAGCTTGCTTTTTTTTTTTTCCCCCTCTCTTTGATCACCGCTACTCATAACTCTTGTATCCAGTGAATTTGCTTGGTACCTGGTTACTCTCTTGTCCATGGTAAATAAACCACAGAAGAACTCACTACTTACACAACATCTTGGTCACTGATTTCCTGGATGGTCTCTGAACATTCACAGCCATTTCCTCCACTTCCAAAGACTTGTCTCCTTTCAACTGGCAAAAGGAGGGAAACCAAAGGAGAGCTTAGACAGGAGATGACATCCCCATGAGACACAGCCTCTTTCATATTTTGATAGCTGTAGTTTGAGAAAGCAAAATTTGGGGCAACTCAGGACTCACTGAAAAAAAATCTACATTTAAATTTCAGTTTTAGTCTAGGGAAACATTGAAGCTTTAGGTTCAAAAGAATCTGCAGATTTTGTGCCTCTCAGACTGCATATTTACAGGAAATTTGTATTTCAGTTCCCCACTTGTCCTTTCTCAATGAGTCAGTATTTAGTTCACAGTTTGTGTTCAATTTCAACAGTATTTTGCTGGCATTATTTTCTCTTCTAGCAAAATATTGTTTGTTTGTTTATTTTCCTAAAAGGGTTCCCCATAATTAAGCACAAAACAATGATCCAAAAACAGAGAGGCCTCAGTAAAACACAGCTGTAATCACTGGAAAAATTCCTGTGGAATTCAAGGGATTTCATTTCATGCCCTGAGTGTTCAGGCTAATTGATATTCAATCTATCTAATGAACAAACCCCATATATGCTCTCTTGCAGACAGTCAGTATGCATGACATGCACAGATTCAGCTACACGCTGCTCAGCTACAACAAGGTGATTTTTTTTTTTTTTTCCTCCAGTAGTTTTTCCTGGACTTTGAAAAAATTGACATAAGGAATAATAATCTGATCCTCCCTGAAATGCTTCCCCAATATGTTTACGGTGAGAGCACTGGTGCTTTGCTGATGAAAAATCCAGGGCTAGATAATCAGGACAATTGCTTTGATTATAAAAGAAATCATCTATGGGGAGTGCATAATAGGACCCAGCTTCCTGAAGTGGGAACTTCTGATTAGCCAATAGATTTGCAGTGATGTTTTTTTCAACTGAGAGAAGCTGGAAACAAAACTTTCAGTTACATGGGAAGGAATATCAGGAATGAGGGAAAAGATAAAAATCAATCTGAATTTGTAAAAATCTTGTGAAAACATGCTAGTTGTGCCATTTTTTTTTTGCCTTTTACACTGTGACGTTGCTCTCTGATTTTTGTTTAGCAATATTTTTCTGTAAGGATGATTGAATGAGAATTTCCTTCAATGTTATATTTATTCATAAAAGCCATAAAAGAGAAACACATATAAATCAAATTATATTCAATTATAGTGCAATTCAGCCTCTCATGTTCTGCATTATTCCCTTTGTAACTTTTAGTCATAGCCACAGTTGCTTAAGGAAGAGGCTCAGTTGATTTTAAACACATCTAGCAATAAATGTCTGCTCACATTGATTAAAATCCCTTGTTTCCCTTCAGTGGTTTTCAGTCTCAACCATAGTCTATCCCAGGAATATTCCAAAGCCTCAGAGAATACAGTGCTCTGATGCTGTAACAAACCAGAGACACATGTATCTCTATTTTTCACCTTCCTCCTGTCATTTTGATGATGCTATAAGGATTCTCTTTACCCTCAAGTGATAACTGATGGAAGTGTAACTAGTGAGAGTAACTCTGCAGTTGCAATTTAATAAAACAATGAGTTATGACAAAGAGGAAGGGAAAAAAAAAAGAAACAAGTCCATGGCAAAGGTTGTAACTTGAGTTTATGCCAATGGTTTGACAGAGGGAGAACTCCAGCCAAGGTAGTGGTTACTTTTACATCACTGTGGCTATGTAGGGTTGCCTGGAGATGAATGTTACCCATTCACTGCAAGAGAATTAAAAGTGTCTGGAGCAAGAAGCTGAAAATTGGATTTTCCCCCTACATCTTTATTAGCTATAGCATTTCATACCAGAAATCAAAAGGCAGAGCGAAATTAGGGCCTCACCTATCCCCCGGCAAACCTAGTGAGGCCAATCAGCAAAAGCAGGAGAACACTTTTCTGTAAGTTCCTTGGCCTGACACAAGTGGTGATCAAACTTTCTCTCCAGCCGAAGGAAAAATTGGTATTTAAAACCCACATGTGCTAAAGCCAGTAATTCTTTCTATGTGAGTGATTTGGCTGAAGCAGTTGCTACCCGTTTGCTGAACTGCAGCCTGGGTGTACTCTTTGCTCACTTCCACTGCAAAGGAAAATTTGTTAGTGGGTGCAAGATTTCCAGGACAACCTCCATGGAAAGAGGACGGACCCCTCCAGGAGTGTGCTGGGCTCTGTGGAAATCAGCCAAAGGCAGTCAACTGTCCACAGATGATGCTGGTTTTAACAACTGGGCATGAAGAGGGCAAAATAGATGTTGATGAGAAAATCTGGACCAGCTGCACATTGGCAAGAATATCTTGTCTTGATTCAAAGACAGTTGAAATCAAAATTACCAGTGTGTCCAATGTGTTACTGAGGGGAAGTGACACTAAGACAAGTGTTGGACTCTTAACAGAAGAGTCATCCTAGGTGAGGTCAGTCAGGTCCCATCTGATCATCTAGATACCCTCACAGATGCCTGAAGCAGGTGGGACAAATCCATTCTTTTCATTCACTGTCAAAAACCTTAGTTAAACAGAATCTGGCTTTTAAACAACCAGAGATAGCCACCTATCCCTGTGCCCTTTTAGAGATCAGTTTGAAGGAAATGGACAGGGATCCTGCACTGAATCCTGCAGCAATGTAGACTTCTCCCCAGGCAATGTCACCCATCTCTATCAGCACTGCAGGGATTAGCTTCTACAAGCAACCCTTTCCTCATGTTCTCATTTTCTCTCTCTCCTCTTCCTCCTCAGCTTTTTTGGTATAGGTTGCAACCCATTGGTTGTAGCCCAACAGCTGAACTGGGTTTAAAGAAGAGCCTGACTTATTTAGGGATTGGTCCTAAAGGCACCTGTGATGAGGACTCCATGAAAGAGGCAGTGGGAACCTTCCACAATCAAATCAAATGAGATTACAGTGTAATCATCAGTGTCCTCTTTACACTAATGCTGGAGCTATCTATTGATCATAACGATGTAGTATTAAACCATCAAGCCTTAAAATTATATCCAAGTAGATCACGAGGTAACTGATCACAAGGTAATCAACCTGATGGCTCTGTTGGAAATAAATTTCCCAGTGAAAAAGACAAATATGCATTTTCCTTTTTGCAAGGAATAAAATTAAAAAGAACTCAGCTACCATATGAGCCATGTTTGCTGCCTTCTCACATCTGCTTAACATGTCGCACATGTTTCCTTCTGTACTGCATCTTGAGGTTCTCCTGAGTACTGGAAAAGCTTGAGGGAGAAACTTTGGCAAGAAAATGCCCTTTCCACAAAGTCTGGACTTGGAAAGGCTATGTCTCTGTTTGCTGAATTTGAGCTGTTGCAGTCTTTGGATCAATTCTGAGCTTTTCCACTACAGTCTATGAGTAATACATGGCACTCAGGAGACGCTGGAGTGTTGCTGAAGCTTCACAGATTTCATCCTCTGTGAGTAGATAGAAAGTATCTTTTCTTGAAAAATTATATATAAACACCATTCTTCTATCATTTCTGTTGAAAAATGAAATTATCTTCTGTAGTCCAGTTTAAGGCACAATGCGGATATGCCCAGGATGGGTGGTGTTTAAAATTTGGAAGTATGAGTTGGATATACAGAAAAGCAGAGGCATGAACATTGCAGCCCTTAGGAAAGAGAACCTGAACATATCTGTGAATATACAGAAGTCCTGGAGGAGCAGCCCCCCTCTGGTACCTAGCTTCTCTTCTGGGGATGGGGATATGGTTTAGGAGTATCTACTGCTATAAATAGAAGTTATTGCAGTCTTCAAGAATTCTTTTTATTAGCTTGGGGGTTTCTCTTTTTCTAACAGATATATTTTCAGCACTTCCCTCTCCCTTCAGGTTGTATTTTGCAAAAATTTTCAATGACTCTATGTAAAGACCCCACAACAGCCACTGGGCAGTGGGGCTAATTTAACCCCTTCGTTGCTTTGAAGATCTGCTGTGTGCTATGGATTTCTGGCAGTTAATCCTTGTGGCTTTTCCTGGATAAGTAAAAACTGCTTCTGTATAGTTTCAGATAACAGTAAATATCAGCCAGCAGAACAAAACGAGATACATACCAGCACAGATTTGGTTGAATTTCTTGCACATTATTCAGTAAGGTTGTTTGTCTCTACTAGCATATTGCATCAGTGTCTTGCTGTATGATCAGACACAGCTTTTTAAACGTTAAGTTATATTCAGTGTGATGAGATAGGATTTATATTTTCAAAATAAATGTAACATACAAAAAGAAAAAAGTCATTGACTCGCTATGATTAGCAATGCATTTTTGTGTTGTGCTATCTAGCTTTTCAATACTGTGATACTGATTGTTTTATCCATCTATTTAAATGATGAATACTTGGTAAAACTAGTCTCACTTTCTGAAGAGAGAATGAATAGGAACTCTAAGGTAGCCTTAATCAATGGTGAAACTATGCCACAGTTATAAAAAGAAATGATTGCTGAATTTCCTAGCTGCTGCAATAAGGTAGCATTTCGGTTTATGACAGCTTTGTGAGTTTTAACAACTGAATGTTATCACCATCTCCAGGGAAGGAGAAAAATAAAATAATGCAATGGAAATGCCACAGTCACAAGAAGAGGGAAAATAAATAATAACGCTTCAATCACAAGCCCGCTCCTTTTTATTCCTTTCACATTTTTCTTTTGGTCTATTTCCTTCTAGTCCCTACTGCAAAGGTGCAAATCTCTGAGAGGCTGGAATCAATCTACAGACGTGGATGTTTAAGTAACATTTGAATGTGAGCAGCAGTGATGGTAAGTTTTCAAAAAAAGATCAGGGTAAATAATTCCCCAACATCGCTATATTCATTTGAGAATGAAATCACACCAAATAAAGAGTTGGATCCACTGTTTTCAGGGATTTGAAATACTTTTGCTTTTTGGAGGAGGGAAACAGATGGGCAAGAAGAAGGTGAAATCACTTAAAAAACACATGCAGACAGACACACACACAAATGAGCTGAGGAAACACTGAGCATAGTTGGAGTAGGACTTACTCTTAGCCCCATCAGATAGTACAGCACACTTATTACCCCCATAGGCAGCACATAGAAGAGAAAAGAAGTGATCTGGACAATACAGTTGTAGATCCACATGGGCATGACTACAGTGCAGGTAGCAGATCCAGGGACCAGGGTGCCATTGGGGAAATACTGCAGCATGATGCCGTGGGTGCCTGTATTGGGGAGGGCGAAGAGGACAGAGAGGACCCAGAGTACCACGATGGTCCTCAGGGCACGTTTACGAGTGCTTTCCAGCTTGGCACGGAAAGGGTGGAGGATAGCAATGTATCTCTCCACGCTGACTGTAGTCACACTGAGGATGGAGGCAAAACACACTGTCTCAAAGAGTGCCGTCTTGAAATAGCAGCCAACGGGCCCAAACAAGAAGGGATAGTTGCTCCACATCTCGTAGACTTCCAGTGGCATCCCAAAAAGCAGCACGAGCAGGTCTGAGACTGCGAGGCTGAAGAGATAGTAATTGGTTGGAGTCTTCATGTTCCGGTGCTTGAGGATCACCAGGCAAACTAAGAAGTTACCTACCACCCCAACAACAAAGATCAGGGTGTACACCAAAGCCATGGGCAGGAACAGATGGCTCCGTCTGGGCCCACACAGGAAGGCTAAATAATCCTCAGTGCTGTTTAAGTACCTCCTGAAACGTTCTTCATGTGGAGCAAAGTGATTAAACCCAGAGATATTGCTGATCCAGGCCATTACTGGATCTTCTGAAATGTTTCACAACTGAGATCCGGTCTTCTTTAAGTTTCTCTGTGTTAGTTTGCTCACTCTTTGCCGAGAGAGGAAGAGGGAGGGGGGAGTTGTCTTGCCAGACCTAGATGCACAAAGCCACTGAGAGATGTGAGTGAGTGTGTTTGCCTGGCTTCGGCTAAGGTTTTGCTGTTGTAACAGCTGTTCCCCTGCAAGGAGTCCCTTAGCCAGAAAGCCCCTCCTTTCACACATATTCATTGGCTCGCTAAGTGCATTAGATTATAGAGTAAGAAAAGAGGTTCCAGCTACTTGTATCAGCTCCCGTAGCAGATGCATTTACAGAATCAGAAGTGTGGGATTTAGAAAGCTGGGAATCTGAAATATAGGATGTGAGACAAGCTGCAAGATGGTTGTATTTGTCAGAGGGTGGGAAACAAGACAAAAAACCCCAAAAAACTCAGTCCAAAAAGCTTTTACAAAATTGTATTGATGCTACATCCAGTTATGAGCCTCAAGCAAAAAAAGAAAAAAATCTGACATGATTTTATTTTTCAGATCTCTGCTGATTTTTATTTTCTGTTGTCTACGGTAGTAAGTACTTGGAAACAGAGTTTGATCAGTAGAAAGCCAACCTGTTTTTGTAGTTGTTCTTGTGGAACTAAGCTATTATAAAGTTTCAGCCTTTTTTAACACACTGCATTATTTTTTTTTTTTCTCCTGACATCCAGCATAGGATTTTAATTGCTCTTCTTATTGATACCAAAATATTTTCCCACTTTCCTGGTATGCTGAAATCTGATCCCATATTCTTAGATAGTCTTGTTTTGGAAATCTTTCTGAAGACTGTATTATTCCAAAGACATATTTATTGCCTCTGGGACTAAATTTACATACATTTTTTATAAACTCTTATTTCTTCCTGAATGACAACCATTCTGCAAACACACTTTCTGAGCCAAAAAAGTGTATCCTGCAAGGATGATGGCTGTGTCAAAATAGATCATTTAGCTCCTTATGAATGCTTGATTCCTTACTGAATTTCTCTAAACCGAAAAAGCTTCAAAGTGCATGATTCTGAGATTGAGAAAAAGTTCAGCTCTCAATCAAAGAGGTGCAAAAGCTGAGGGCTGGTTTGGGGGATTTTGTCAGCTTGATGTGCAATTTGTCTGCCCAGTAACTCTCGCTAGCTCCTAATTTTGAGTACCTGCCCAGTCCCCCTCCTTGAAGCCATGTAGACTTTTTACATTCCTAACTCCTTGGGTCTACTATCTGTGTGTAAAGAACCACCTTCTTTTCTCTGTTTGACCCTTCAGCTGAGTCTCCCTGGCTACTAACCTAAGACTGCACATTTTTAACCATCCAGTAGCAAAAGAACAGCCCTTTTAGCTGGCATGTCCTCCAAAATCCTGACAAAAGCAAGTCTTTCAAGGAAGATGCAAACTACTCCACTATAAGTGGCTAGACAGTAAACTGATCCCACACAAAACCTGTTTTCTGACTCTTAAAATTTGAGGCTGTCTTAGATATTGTCGTCTTTACTCCTTCCCTCTAACTTCTGCTGGTTTAGTAGTGGGTTCAATAACCTTACAAGAAAAAGTATTGTAATAAGCACAGACAGCCTCCAAAAACAGCAGCAGCAAGTAAAGAACCAAGGTTTGGTCCCACAGAGGCACATTCAACGTGAGGAGCCTGAGGATTACTGTGCATTCATTTAAAGTGTTAGAGGCATGGAAGGTACCTCAACAACTATACTAAAAGACAGAAGCATGTCTCTTGTGATGACTTTTGGATCTGCTGAAATTATCTTGCACATAAGCTCTCTCCGTCAGAAAGACCCTACTCATTTATTTTAGCATTGCACAGAGGTATTTCATTCAGCAGTGTGAAAGGTTTTATTGGTTTGGTGAGCTACAAATGTGCTCTTTTGACCTATTTCTCCCTTCATTAAGGATTCATCTTAAAGACATTGCTTGCATTTTAACAATGTTGAAAGAATGTGAATTTGATTTTGATCTACTGTGGCTGTAAGAGGTAGGAACAGAGGAATCATTGATAGGGTGCCTGGTTGAGACCAGGAACTGTTTCAGAGTCCAGTAGGAGACAAGTATTTGAGAATTTGTGCAGGGCTAAACACTTTCTGTACCTCTGCTTAACTTTCAGGGTCCCCCACCCCCCACCTTAATTTCTCAACAATATTTCATTTCTTTCCACTTCCCTTCCCAGTAAGTTCCACCTCTCTCTATACTGCATCATAACTGAGGTGACTAAACAATTGTAAAGTAGCTACCAAATTAGTCTTCATGTTTCTTCTTACACATTAACCTCTGTAAAGAAACTGAAAAGGAAACTTGAGGTCTGTTCAACTTGAACTCAATTTTACAGAACAGGAAATCAAAGTGGAATGAGTTATTTACTTAAAAAAACATCAGGGCAGCAATACCTGTCACGATGTCTATGAAAGAAATGGGCTATAGCAACACATCAGGTCCTTTGAAAGGGCAGATGTGCCAGGCCCACCCGTGTCTACTTCCACTTGTCTCCCTCCTCCATCGCTGGGCTTGGGTACTGACAAGCTGTAACAATAGAAGCACAGAAGAAAAAGAGATCTATTTGTCTAGCAGGTCACCCCTGCAAGCATGTCACTATGACCACGATTAAGTGGCAGATGGACAGGACAAGGAGAGTGGAAAATATATGTCAGTTCATTTCTTGAAGCTTTCTTAGGTGTTCTTTATCATATCTGTCTTAATAAGGATAGGAAAGTGTATCTAACCAAAGACTAGCTCTGGCTCTGTATGACTGGAAAATTTTTTATTTTTACAACTGAGACAGAAAATAAAAACAGATTTTCTTTTTGAAAGTAATATTAAAGCATTTGGTATTTTTCATTATAAAGCGCACTTCACTGGTGCTTGCTGTAATACACTCAAAGGAAGATGGTGTGCTGCATGCTAGCCTTAGAACTGTGCAGTTGTATGTAGTAGTAATGTAATTAATGTAGTGTAATATTTACGTTAATGTAGTCTGCACTATGTAATGCATATTAATGTAGTGTAATATTTGGCAACATTGACCCAGACAAGGGTTTTTGGCATGACACTGAATATGTTAACGTGTTTGCTAGAAAAATATAGCAGCCGCTCCCCTTATAAATTACTGAGTTGTAATATAGATCATGGATTCGACTTTTTTTTTGTCCTATGAAAGGCTTGTTTGGTTCACTACAGTAGCTGGAGTGTGAGTACTTGTTCTTCTAAGTATATTCAGTGTAACATTCAACATACCATCAAATGCATAGATACATTTTGGGTATTTTCTCTCCCTCCAGGCTGGAGGAGTAAGCTGCTCTATAATAATAGCTGGATCTGCAGTGGCCTTTCCATGCCTTATTGTAAGTCATTTTGCAATTATCTAGGCTCTTCTCAGTCAGCTTTTCCATGGCTGTGCATGATATCTGAAGTCCCCAGGATATCAATCAACACATAAGAAGTGGATTTCATGACTATGGTGCAAAATACCAAGGAGGGCACCTCTCTGCCTGGAGCAGCTGGCAATCTACACAGACAGTGCAGACACGGGCCACTTCAAGAGTGGAACCATTTTGCCTAACTTTAGTCATTAAAACCAGGAAAGGAGTCTATGCAGAATTTCCAGGCTCCTACTTCAGTCAATAATGGAAAAAGGAACCTCCAGAAAGGGATTTATCCTAAATCATAGCACAAGGTAAGAGATATGAAACGGCGGGGCTTATTTTTGTCCTATTGTCTGCAGAGGGAAAGTGGGTAATAAGATTTAACAGCAAGCTTGTTAAACAGCTGAGATGAATTTAGAGTCCAATTTTGTGCAGTCTTATGAGTCCTCATCCCTTGTGGACTAGTCTTTAGAGGGAGCCAAGTACAGGCTTCATCTTTGAGAAGCTGTTGGGACAGCTGGAAACAGGGCTAGGGAGAGCCAGTCGGCAGGTGAAGAATCGCTCCCTAGTCCTCTCTTATCTAGCAGGGTGGATGCACTTCTTGATGTGGCTTTCAGCAATGGATTGATTTGTTAGTGTTGATTCCGGAAATTAGTGGGAATTATGTTCTTCCTTTTAGTAACGGGTTTGTGTGCTTGTGTGTGTGCTCATGCTGTGAAGAGGCAGTGGGTGGCAGGTAGGGATGTGATTCAGGCTTGACATATACGGGAGCAGCGAAAAGAGGTGAAAAAGAAATCTAATGCAGAAAATCTTGTCATACTGAATGTGTCCATCGCAAAAAAGTGGCTCAGATTTAAATGGGAGAAGATGAAAGGATTGTCATGGTAGAAAATGTACTGAAGTCACAAGCACGGTACAGAATGAGTCACATTGTCTGAGTCAGAAGGGATCAGGTACTACAGGACGCAGATTTATGCAAGAAAAATCAGATTATTCAGCATCTCTCTATGGCTTTCTGCATCTTATTGCAGTATTGATACTCCACTGCAGTTTCTTCCTCTCCTTGTGGTGTATATGTTTCTCAGGAGAGCTCGATTCACTTGATTGTCTGATCCGAAAGAGACTTAACTACTTTCCCTAACATGACTCATCAGTATTAATTTTCAGCTTCTATCCATTTGGCTTCTGGTCCACACCTTGGGACTTGGGCAAGGATTTTTCTCCACTGGAAAAAACCCCCATCAATATCATAGAGGTTGCATAGTGCCTGGATATGTATTTGACATATGGACTGATGAGACAGAAGGAATCATAGTGACAATTCTTAATATATTCAAAGAGAGGCAGTGATGCATTGCATTATTGGAGGTAGTAGAAAGTTAGCAATTTGTTATACAAGAACTGAATCCATCAATAAAAATGATAAATGGGACACCTGAAATTTATATAGTACATATCATATATAAAGCTAAGAGTAAGAAAAATGTTAAGAGAATCCCTTTTCTCAACAGTTCTTTCTTTAACAGTTAGTCTGGAGGTAACCTTGCTGTAAGAATAATAAAGTTTATTTGAAAACTTTTGCTCCTATTGGAAAACTATATACACTCTCTATTCCCACTGGAAATGCAGGGATATGTTAGTTTATATGCTATAAAACAGTTTGTTCAGAGCTACTTACATAATAATAATAATAATAATAATAATAATAATAATGAAATTTAAGAAACTGGATATTAGACAGAATTTTTTCCTCTTTTAATTTAAGAAAAGGCTTGTTTAAATTTTCTATGCATGTTTAATTTTTCTTAGATTAAAAGAATAAAAAGTAAAAGTATTATTCTCCAGTAAAAGTATTATTCTGCTGTTCATAAAGGTGACTCTTTGGCAAAAACACTTGTCAAGAGTTTCCATTCCCTCCTGCCTTAGCTGCTGTTCAGATTGCTTTGTAGGTTGGATTACAATGATCACCTGTCTTTGTGTCACATTGAGAATCAATATTATTTGACTTGGAATTAATGAAACTATGAAGAAGGATGTGCATAATTTGGAACATTAATATGCTGGCAGATGATGTTCTCTTCCTGCTCTTTTCCCCATTAGACTATCCCCAGGAGTCATATCTTGGTTTAGTTAAATGCAGCGAGGGATGGTACTGTTCTTTCAAAAGTCTCTTGCTACAAGATTAGAGAGAAAAAGAAAACTCTAGACACAACAGTGATGAAAAAGGTACATGCCAGAGGGATAATTTACCATCGTTTTCAAATAACCTAATAGGCCTTAGACATGCAAAGCAAACTTATTAACTTATTAAAAAGCTTGTTTCAAATTGTGGTGTACACCTCAAAAACATTTTTGTGATTTGCAGCCCACTCAGTAGTGAGATGATCCCAGGCAGAACTGCAAAATAAGGTAAAATAAGCCATCCATGTCCTCTAGAGCCGGGGAGCAGAACAAAACTCCCCACACAATGAGAACAGCCCCTGCAAACAGACAAGGGAATGAAGGCTGTGCCCTCTTCATTTCAGATGGAAAAAAAAAGCTGTTTGGACATTTCCTTATACTATGGCCTACTGAGGCCACAGCTGCTGCAGTGCATCTCTCTTTAATCTTCCCCTATGCTAACTGCACAGCGGCTGTACAAATTTGGCTTTGTCCACCTCTCGTCACTGGGAGACCAGTTTAGCATCCAGACTGATGGATATTTTGCCTGGCCAAGACACCTTAATTATCTGCTCATTTGCAAACTCTGATCCACCATTAGACCTGAGCTGACCCAGAACTCTATTGATTTGCTCTGATAGTACTAAATGCTAAACATATCTTATTGACGAACATCCAAACGTATTCTACAATACCTTTAATAAAACAAATTTCTGCATCAGAAAGAAATGACTCAAATCTGAGTCAAGTTGTTCTTCTCTTGATACAGCAAGCTGTATTTAAATGGCTAGTAGTACTAACTCTGAAATTACATCAGAAATAGATTAGGTAAGGAAAATAGAACTGGAAAGCCTGATGTTTTATTTTTCATTTTATTTAAAGATCAATGGCTGAAGATTAATGTTATTTGAAACAAGAAAATCTTAATGATGGATGGCAGGACAAAGGAGGGCAATAAAATGGAGGAGGAAAATACCTAACAGCCTTGAAACAATAAACTGTTAGGAAGATAAACAAAGAAACACTGGGGATTGGAAGTGAAAAAGAACAAAATGAACTTCAGACAGGGAAATGAACAGAAAGGTAATGGTTCCTCTCAGACAGAGATGAGGAAGAAGGAAGACAAAGAAAGGAAGCAACAAGTAACCTGTAAAGAAATAGGATCATGGGCTAATGCAGTCTGGAAGGGACCTCTGGAGGTCTTTAGTCCAACCTCCTGCTTAGAGCAGGGTTTGATGTAGACCACAGGATGGACTATGGGGTGACGTCCTCCTAGGTGCTGTGGAAGCTGCTATGAAGCCCCCCTGAAGCCTTCTCTTCCCAAGTGAAAGCAGACCAGTTCTCTCAGCATCTCTTCACAGTGCAAGTGCTCCAGCCCCAAACATCTTGGTGACCTTTCCTAAACTTGCTCCAGTTTATCAGTGTCATTCCCCCATTGGGGGAACCAGAATTGGATGCAGTGCTGATCTGGGAGGGATAAACACCTCTCTCAGTGTCCTGGCTGTGCTCCTATTAACGCAGCCTGGGATGCTGCTGCTGCCAGGCACACGGCTGGCTCATGTTCAGATTGCTGTCTATCAAGACACCCAAGTCCTTTTCAACAGAGCTGCTCCCCATCCAGCTTTACTTTAGTATGCAGTTGTCTCCCTTTCCAGCAGCCCTCTGCGTGGAAGCTGTTACCACTAAAATTTGAGGAATGGCTCTTTAGCATTGCTATTTCCGAGATAACACTATGTATAAACACGATTATTCCCACATTGTTATTCATTATTCTCTCTTCTGCTGTTTGAAATGATTCAGTCATCCCAGTAGAGAAAGGAAACAGTATCCATGGTCCAGATTTATGAGGTGTCTGGGAACCTAAGTCTCTCTGGTACTCATGAGACTTCAAATCTTAAAGGCTATACAGGGCCTTGGTTCCCAGCCTTATCTTAACCAGTAACAGAAGAGAAAGACTATAACACAAATTTTCTCAGCACTGAGAATGTCCTACTTAAATATCTACCTTGCCATTTCTCTGGAGGATATAATGCATGATGAGTTGGTACTGGATAGTCTGCTCTTACTAATAAATGGCCTATAGAAAACGTTCAGGACTTTTTCTCAAGGCATAAAAGAGTTCTAGAGTTAGAACCGAATGTTTCCAGGCTTCTCGCTCCATGCCTTGTTGGTTGCCCTTGCATTGCCACAGTGTTGGTCAGTAAAGCTCCTAACACTTTGGGGGTGTTCAGCAGCTGCCAAAACCTTCAACACCACGGTAGTGGCCCTCCATTTCATTGGAAGATGCTATGCTTGCTTTCTTTTGGTTGACAGTCACCACCTTTTCAAATGCATGGTCTTACACAACACCCATTTGAATTGAAGCCTCAGAGCTGACATGCAAGTGATTTAACACAAACAAAAGTGAAAGGGAAGACATACAGGCAGTACTTTGTGCCTCCCTCATATTTGCTAAAATTTGTATTGGGTCCCTAGAACAGTGAAGATGATTGGTCATGCTGACAGTGCTGTATGTGCCTCCAGGCTAATGGAAATTCGGAGAATTTGCTCGTATTTGTGAAGGTACAAGATTTAAATGATACCTAATAGTCAGGGAGAAAAGAAGCAGAAGATCCATTCTTACTGGCTAGCTGGAAAAAGGCTCAAAGCTGAACACTGGGCAGAAATCTGCACATCTCCAGTCCCTTCTGAGAAACATTTATTCACAGACCTAAATGAGACTTCCTACGGTGAGTGAGTGGCTCACACTCTGGCTCTGTGCTAAATAGATACGTTTCAGATGAAGTGTACAGGCCATGATTTTTGTCTTCAAGATGTGAGAATCAAGGTCTATGCATTTTGCCAGTGATTTTTTCAAAAGCATTCTACAATGCAATGTAGATGGTTCTTCGCAGTATGAAAAAGACTGTGCTCAGTGGGCTAAAAGCTCATCTTTCTGAGCACATCTACCCTTGCATTGCTACAAAATTTCCCATGAGATTTTCAAGTGCTTCATAGATATTAATAGCCCAGCCCTTCAAAGCAAGATTGTCCCTCTTTCCCAGAGAGATACAGGGGAAGTACAAAGTTCTACAAAAATTGTAGTGATTTAAACTTTTTGGCGTTTGGCCCTTTCTGTACCAGCAACCCATTGGAGGAAGATCATGAGGCATTTTCGTCTCTTTACAGAAGAAATTCTGTCTTCCCTTCCACCCTTTCAGAAGCATTATGTAGATTCTGCTTGGAGAGACATCATGTCTTTCTCTGACAACAATTGCAATAATGTCAAGAGCCCTGGAGTACTTTAAATCCCATTTGAGTCTGCTGTATGATGTTTCGAAAATTTTTAGATGGCTACCAGATTTTGTACACATTAATTTGAAGGCTTTTTCTTCTGACCTTATACATATTTATACTGAACTAGGTGCTTTTTCTAACTGTTCTTGGCATTTTTAAATACAGGCCATGGAAGGCCAATGAAATTATTGGTAAGAATCAACTCTAGTTATAAAGTTGTCGTTCAAACAGCTTTCTTCTGGGAAATAATGTTTTGATGAGAACTGGGGAGTGGTGGGATTGTGCCTCATGAGATGCTACTGATTTTGACAAAATTACTCCCCTTCAGAAAACTTCTGAAAGTAAAATGTGATCTGCTTTGGAAATGTCAAAATACAGGTTTTAATATCAAAACATTGTTATGCTTTTTCATTTATATTAGCTTGAATATTTCTAGATTATTTTGAGGTCTGTCATAAATATTACTTGATAGGCTTTGTTAAGAATGTGTTGAGTTACAGTGTGAAATACAGCCAGACATAACATGACTTTTACATATTTTCTAACCTTTTAGAATAAACTTGAAGTACAGTTACTACTGAGTAAAGATTGAACTGGAAAGTAACACTAAGTCTTTCAGAGTGTTTCTGATTTAATCAAGAAGACAAGAGCAGCACTGAAGGTATTACCAGGGAATAGCTGTTTTTAATAGCCCAACCTTAACTTGGAATATTTTTTAAAATAGATATAAAATTATATCCTTTTAGAAAAACTATTGGAATTTTAGACATTTTTCACTCAGCAAAAGTTTTCAGGATTTCAGCTATTCCTCCTAATTAAAAAAGAAAACAAGTCTTCAAGGGTTAGTGCTCCCAATGAACCCCAAATTCTGACAAACTCTAATAACCATCAATTTTCTTCTTCTCAGATTGGTTATATGCATATCTGACATCAGAAAAGTTCCACAGTCACCTTTGCAAATAGGTTCCAGAGACTTTAGGTAAGCAAGATCGCATTTACATACAGAGCAGACAAGCTTTTAAGGGGCACATCATCAGACACTTCATTTTCATGCAAAAGAGACAAGCTGTGAGGCAAGGCCTCAATTATACACAGAAGAGAGGGCAGAAAAGGCAGAGCTGGATTCAGAGATAACCTGTTAAACTGTTAACAAGGCAAATTAAGGACATTCTGGACTTCTACATGTGTGCACTGACATGTGTGTATATAGAGTCTCTATATAAAGGGTAGCTATGAAACTATATATATATGGAGAAGTTTTTCCTTTCGTGTGGTTTCTCCTAGTTCTAAACATAAAATAAGTCTTTAAATAAATGAAAAAAATAAATATACAGATAACTTGACCACTAGAGCAAACAATATTATTCTATATTTAGAAAGACAAAATGATAACTCATGCTTCTGACACTTGTTCTTAAAGCTTTTGTATCACTCTAAAAAGGACAAAGTATTGGTGGTGTTTGAAAGCAAATCAATGCCTCTTACTTACTGTCTGCATTTCCATCGCATTTTTAAGTGTGTTAGAAGACATGTGACATTTTCTAGGGATTTATCTGCCCAGCTTTTGTTGAATACAACTAATCAATTCTGAGGATTTGGGGAATAGCATTTTAAGCACAGTTTTTGTGGAGCTCACAATATCTACTGCTTAAGATTGCAGTCTTAAACCTATTCAGTGCAGGAAAAAAAGAAGCAATACTCCCTTGTGCTGCTTGAAGGCAGGTAAATACAAATGCTTTCTCCCTTAATGGAATTTTCCAGCTCAGGGATCCTGGCTGAAGATTTTGGAAGAATTTTGCAGTTTTGTATAGGTAATAACTGGGGACAGTATAACACAGTATCCCAAAGCAGTGAGGAGAAGGGAAGGGATGCAGACTGCACTAGACTTAATAACATAATTTATTCAACCGGTAATTTTTTTCAGTAGAAAGAGAACTGTTATCAGAAAATGTCAAGTTCTTGAACTCAAAACCTTTCATGCGAATGCACTCGTTTTGAACACTTATTAGGCAAAGATTTCTCTGTTTCAGGGTGGGTTTCTGAGAAGCACACTGAAGGACTATGTTCCTTTCTGAGAAAAGTCAATAGCCCGGTGCTCTGGTTATTATCTCAGCATGTGGGACATCAGGTTCAACTCTCTGTTCCTACACATTTTTTAAATTAATTCCAAAGTAGCCAAAACTCTGGCACTTAAACTCTTTCTGTGGTGAACAGATTCAGACGTAGTATCTGGAGCTGTCAGAGCAGAGGTTTGAGCAAACCCCTACCCGTAGGCACTCACGTATGCTCTAGGTTTTGCCAAGGCAATATTCACATAGTCTTTGTTTTAACTAAAAACTGACCCTAAAGTATTAATGTGGTAGAGGCAGCATTTCTTCTCAAGATCTGAAATTTATTTCAGAAGGTAGCTAAGATTCTGTGAAATTCTGATAAGGATACGTACCCACCAAGCATGAGCAAATACAGAAAACAGAGATAGCATTGAAATTTTTCAAAAGAACAAGTAAAAATATTTTTTCCTCCTTTCTTCTCCCTTATATGACAAACAAAGGCCATTAATAATGACAAATGAAATGTAAAAACTTCTGTGACTTGCCTAGGGCTGGAAAACGGGTCAGTAATTCAACTTCTATAAGAATGCAATGTTTATGGTTCCCAGCTGCCTCTTTGCCTCCCTAGATTGTGTTATTTGTTTCTCTTGTATGCTGAAAATGCCCTACAGTATAGAGAGGAACTTTTAAGAACCACATGTGATTACATAATGACAAAAATGGGATTGTTTGGAATAATTTTGAAATGACTAACTGAGCTATAGATAAAATTTATCTCCTAATTTTGTTGATAGAGTGAGATAGTTCAGAAACATACCTTCAGCAATGAAACCGCTGCAGCTTGAAAAGGGAAAAGCATTTTTGCAAAGCTGAAGTTAGGCAGTTTAAAGCCAATAAAAAAACCCAAGGGCATCTAATTTACACTTGATTTACACACAACCTCCCTCCAAATTTTACATGTATTTTTTTTTCATATTATAGAAATATATTCTAGTAATTTTACTTGGAAAATTAGTTTAAACAATGAAATATTGTACTAATACCTGATATCTATATATTTTTCAGTACATGCTCCCATTTTTAAAAACAATCATCATCACAGCTTGAATGCAACAGGAAAATAAAAGCCCAGTTCATGAAAATATACTTGCACATGTTTTAAGATGCTTACATTAAAGTCAGGCTTATATTTCACAGCCTTTTTGGACCAGATCTTTTCTATATATAGTTCAGGATGCAGATTTCTAGGAGAAAGAGAAGTCTAGCAAGAGAAGCCCAGCAAAATGAAAGTGATTATAACCAAACTACTGCAGACCTGAGTCTGACTTGTTTTTGCCTCTAACTATATGCAGGAGCTGATTACTCCTGCTTTTCCTCTGAACTCAGTGACAAGTAGCCTGTTTTAATGAATATTTTTACCTCCTTATTATAACAAAAATGACAAAACCCAAAACCAAACAGGACTGTATTTATGAAAAATCACAAATTATTTAACCTCATTCTTGAAATGTTAGACACAGGACTGTCCAAAAGAGAGGCAGAGTTTCTGCTCAGAAAATTAATGTCCTATAACAGAGATGCAATTAGGACCAATAAACATGTAAGGATGGTAAAATGAATGGTGGAAGAAGGCAGAGATAATAATTTGAAAAAGAGTCCTGGCTAAACTACCTGAACTAAAGCATCAGAAATCAGAAACTTCTGATAGAAGAGGAGGTGACAATCAGTTAGGAACAAAGATTAAAATCTCAGCTTTACAGTATTTGAAGTAAGTAATACTAATCTGCTATGAAAGCTAGTTCTGATACAGAGCTTAAGGCAAAGGGCACTCCTGCTTTTGTGTGTGTGTGTTCAAGAGGATGGTAATTGAGTTTTTCACTAGCCACAGGTAACCAGAAATATTGCAGAAAACTGCCCTCCTAATGGAGTCATAGATCTGCAAAAAGAATGTCATTATATCTTCCTTCCACCCTTCTGTGCATCCGCTATGCACCTCTAGCATCACTTGGCTCCCTAAGTGAACCTACTACCTCTCTTTTCCTTGTTCATGTCTTGATTTCCCTGTGCTGCTGTTCTTTCATTCTATAGACCAAAATAAAAATATTAGTAAGATCCTGCCGACATAACTTCCATGTCTCAGAGCAGGATATCCAGCATCATGGCAGGATAGGGAGGAAATGTATGGAAAACTCTTCCTGAACTGCAGGGACCCAAGGACGGCTGTACCACTGCAGCCCTTTGCCAGCGTTCCAGTTACTGAAATCTGCAACAGTGAAGTGTCTCACCTCTTTGAAGTTATCCATTCCTATTTAACTTTTTTCTGGATGTATGCTTGACATTTGCACAGCCTCTTTGTCTCAGGTGTTGCTAGGAATCAAATAACACCTGCCATACGAAGTGTATTAAGTCCATTTGCTATACTAACATCGATATCCATCTCCCATTAGCCTTGCTTGACATATGTGTGTGTGTGTCTCTGTGTGTGTGGAAACATGCTATAAACCCAAGGGGATTAGAACTAACAATTTATGTATTATGATATATTATGACACCAAGAAAATGGAGCTTAAGGACCAAATATGCTGATCCATCATTGCTAAAAAACAATATTCCAACCCTTCTTCTCTCAGAGCTGACCTTCTCCTCGCCTTCTGAGCACTCATCTCTCACTCGCTTATTTTTGTGCAGATTTCTTCCATGATTTAATATCTTTGACAGAATAATGCATGTAGCATTTATTATCAATGTGTCTTGGAAATGCAGATCAGCATGCCCAGAGCAGAAGTAGTTTGTTTACTATTTAATGGCAAAGTGGTTGAATTCTAAAAGGGCACTGATGTTATTATTTAAAGACAAGCAGAAAGTAGGCAGCGAAGAGAAACAACCTATTAGCAATTCAGCACTGTCTACAAGATAGTAATAACCTTCTGCCATGGTAAAGGAATAGAGATAATTAATGCCTTTAAACTCCAGCTAGAAACAGCATCCATTTCTTTCCATTCCTGCCACTGTTTAGTACCACAAGGTAATATCCAGGCAGGGAGAATGGGAAGCCCTGGGACCACCTTTCCCAGGAAAGGTGGTGAAATTGCCGTGATGAAGTTCTGAAGAGGCCAAAAAAAGTCTTGGCAAATGTTGGCAAAATGCCAACCCATCCTGAAGCCACACCGGCTGATTCAGTGGTTCCTCAGCTTTGTGTAAAGAAAGGATTTCCTTACTTGGGGGGGGGGGGGGGGGGGGGGGGTATGT
>VXBL01007158.1:629104-717416 GCA_013400195.1 Aramus guarauna
GTATACGGTAGGCATCTAATTAATCATGAAGCACATATAGAGATAAAGAGATGTGAGAGCTTTTTGGAAATAAATTCTTGACAAATACTTTGCCTCCAAAATCTATTAGTTTTTCATCTTGGAAAATACTCTTAGGAACGGTGCCTTGATCTCATGTAATCCTATAAATAAGGACCATTACTGTTCATTGCATTTCTCCCTCTGGTGGAGACAATGTGATAAACAAAAGAGAATATTTCTCTCAGAAGATAATCCTGCTGTAGCCACTAAAGTAAGGCCTGGAAGATCCCACTGCTCAGACATGAGTTTCTCTGAATGAGCTGCCCAGTGTGAGGCTGTACGCTTTGTAACTCGGGGGCAGAGAGCTCTACAGCCTCTCTGTGAGCCAACATTGCAAATATTTGCTAACGATTGCCCAGAATATAGGTCTCTTTCCCACCCTAACTGATGCCAAAAAAGAGAATGTCTTTCTTCTCAGAAAAGGAAAAATGCCACAGTTTCTCTTTCTTCAAGTTTTGTTTAATTTTGTCTGAAAGAAGTGATATTTTACTTAGGTTTTGGGGCACAACTTGAATTCTACCACCTTGTGACCATTTAAACTGCAAGAGGGAGCAATGCATGGATTCATGATAATCTGAAGAGGGTAGCTCAAAGGCAACCATGCTTAGTAGTCCAGTAAGAACTAAGAACCACCTGCTTCTTCAGAACCATGTTCTTTTACATGGAGCAAGGGTACCTGCTCTGCTACCCTTCTCGGGATGTGTTTCAAAGTTGTGAGTTGCTTGGCAGGATACATAGCTGCTATTTAGGCTATTTAGCAGACAGCTCATCATCCAGTATTTCAAAATGGGGCCATTTTGCAGGAGGCATTTGTGAAATGGCACATTTGTGCAATCAGAAGGAAATGGGGCTCATTTCAAACACCCTCATGATTGTCAGTACAGCACCCATCAGCATAGTATCAGAGCAACTTGCAGTCACCAAGGCCACTAGGCAGGCATGTAGATTTTCCTGTTGAGGTATGCCAGAGGATGTGCTACAGCATCTCAGATGCCTTTGGCTAGCTACATTTATCTACACTTGCCCACATGTTGATGTTTCGCAGGAATGAAGGTTTTACTGCACATGCACAGACTGAGCAACCTCACAGCACGTGCTGCTGGTGGAGGATTTGCTTTCCTGGTGATAGCTCTCTCCCATCAAGCAAGGAACAGGGGTTTTCAGGACTCAAAATCTGGATATTGGTACATTTTTTCAATATTTTCCTAAGTGATGTGTCCAGTGCACATCTCTATAAATAGCAGGACTTTGGAAGCAAATTCTTGATCAATACAAACCTCCAAAACAAAATTAATGACTACCAGTTGTCATTACAAATATTATTTAACTCCTGCCATCCAAATAACACTTAATTATAGAAACAAGGAAAAGGGAAAAGAGGAAAAAAATAAAGATTACACTCTAGTAAGAAAAGTAATCCAGAAATTTTTAGAAATGGCATCAGAAAAGACAGGAAATAAGGATGTTAATTACACACTTTGGCCCTCTTTGAATTTTCTGTCTAGATGAGTCTAAGTAATCTACTCTCACAACATTCATAAAATCTCTGGGAATGAATTTCAGCCTTGTGAATTCATACTGTGAGAAAAGCACCATAAACAAGATCCCAGAATAATGATTTGTTTCCAGAGAGGGCCAGACCATGGGGAAATGTCATAAAATGAGATGAAGACAGGGCCCAAACTCTTAACAGGCAGATAATTCTCCCAAACTGGCTCTCTGTGCCATCAAACAATAACTTCAGATGCTGTTTAAATATGACAGTATTGATCTGGCCAGTGCTAATCCCCCAAATCCTTTCTTCAATTGCATATAACTTGACAGCTTAGTGGCTCCAAGTCATTTCTCGGCAAGGGAGACTCAGCAAATGACTGTTTCATTGCAGCAAGGTAAAAGATATTGAATTATTCATGGACTAGTTTATCTCAAGCCAGCACAGCTGTGGCAGTTGCTGAGTGCCTGTGAAGTCATCTTGTCATCCATGTCTTCCCTTTCACCCACGTGCCTCTTCTCCAGTGCCAGGCTAATAGTCCAGTCCCAGCCAGGGGAGGTTTGGGGGATGTTTTCGTAGTTTATCTATAAACCTTGTGAGTGGAGTGTACCTTAATGTGTAGGGGAAGGTACAGAAAGTTGGCTCCGAGGTTCACCCACTCCTCCTCAGCTGGGTGGGCACAGAGGAGCCTCCCTGTAAAAAGAACCAAGGGTCTTTGCACACTGCTGCATGCAGAGCAAAGAGAGGTTTGGGAGAGGGAGTATGACAAGAAGCCCAGATTAGTGCTTTATAACCTTTCACATGCAGCAAAAGGAGCAGTGCAAACTCAAACTGAGACTAACCCCATCCTCTCTCCATGACTTACTGGCTTCCTGATACATAGGTTTTGTCCTTACTTACTACTGGAGGTTGGTACTTTCCTGCAAAAGCTTGCAAAGCTTTCCATTGTCTGATCAGTATACAAAACCTTGTTGCATTCTGGCTTCCTAGAAAACAAAGATTATTTCTAATACTTATTTAGCAACACACTGTCTCAGGGCATATAGAATTCACTGGGACAATTGCACACACCATCTCCTTTTCCTTCATCAGCACTCACCAATTTTGGAAGATGAATGAGTGCGTGGGTGCTGTTGAGGGAGGCGGCACTGACTGACTTGCTCCCCTGCATCCCAGCCAGGCAGTGAGATGAGTGTGCCCAGACTGAGGTGACAGATTGAGTCACCGGGATCATTCCAGCTGACCATCCCAAGAGCATCCTTGTTTTTTCCTACCATTAGAGGATGAGAGATGGAAATCCAGTCAAGCATTGGTACTCTTGAGTGTTTGAATGCTGTTAACACATTGAATACAGTTGCATATTTTAACCTGGATTCAATAATGAAATTAAAAGTTTGTCATTGACTGTCTGTTGCACCCCAGTAAATTTGAATGCATTGATTTCAACCACATTTCAAAGTCTGAAAAGATAATTAAGATCTCACATGTTTGAGAGAATTAGCAGCTGAATAGAAGAGTCGTTATTGGTCCCACTGAAGGAAAAAGCACATGGCTTTTGTTGCCCATTTTGTTGTCCATGAGCACACTGCCTGCTGACCAAGAGGCTCAGACAGAGCTCCAGTACACACCTGGTCCATAGAAGTCATTCCTGGCAGGATTCATGGGAAGAGCGGGGGTTATCTTCTTGTGAATGGGGAATCAGGAGGGAAGGACACAGAGCTATTGGAGTGCAGCTTTCATTAGGTATGTTTTTCTTGGAGCTATCCTTTTTGGATGGAATACCACAGGTTTTTGGGTTTGTTATTACTTTTATGAGGGGAAATAATTTTTTGCATGCTCCTGAAAAGCTATAATGAGATGTTCCAAATATAATAAAAAAATGCATAGTGTTGCAATTCTGTAGTTAAAGATGAATTATCTTAGTTTATCATCCAGGTAATTGTAGGCAATAAGAACCTGTTTTGGTGGTTTATTTTACTTCAGGGTGGGTCATTTGGACTTCTGCTGTATTTCATAACAACTTTTGATAAAGGATCCTGTTTTCATGCATGACAAATCAGAAACATCTGCAGTGCTGGATCTTTTATTCAAGGAACTTTCCACCTTCATGTGGCATCCAATAATTACTGGAGGGAGAAGATATTTTAAAATACAGTTTTAAAAGTTGCTTTTTATTTCTGATTCAACAGACACATGATTTCATATTCACTTCATGGGATATCTGTAGATTTATTTATCGAGACTGGTTGCTCTGAAGTGATTGCACAATCAGGTTATCTTAACATGACAGCCGAGGCTCCTCCAATGAAGTTGTCTCCCACACTCCACAGAAAATCAAGGCTTTCCTAGGAATATTTACTCCACTTCATTTGAATTGCTTAAGTGCATTTCAATGGCCTTTCATTCCACTTGGTCTCACTCTATTATGACTGTGTTAAGCTCTCTTCAAATACAGCAGTTAACCTCTTTGGGGAAGGTTTTAATTGGTCCATTTCAAGAAAATCAACATTGACCTTCTCTTTCTGTAGTGACCACTGTAGTGGGAGTTGGTATGATTCAGTTAATTGTTTTTATTGTAAAAGCTAGACTGGATAAGTTAGAGTTCAGGTTACAGAGGGAATATATTTTGTAATAATCCAAGCACAGAAAGCCATTTAAACAGTATGCTCTGCAAAATGCCATTTAGTTCTGATGCTTTTATTCCATACACAAAATTACAATATTTAAATATAGCAACACCTAACTGTTATCTCTGAACTAGAGGTGGGTGGGAAAGAGGTAGTCCATCTTACAGATAAGCAAAGTTTGCTTCATATTTATCTCCCAAATATTTCTCAGCTTTCAGACCTGTTCCTATTCTACAGGGAGAGAAATGCAAAGTCTCAAAAAGAAGGTCAAAGTGAATTCTAGAGTAAAAGTGTGTACCTTGTTTTGGGGAAATGCAGGCTTGCTTCCTCTGTTATTTCCCCAAGTGCCACAAAGGTGACATACACACCATCTTCTGATGTGAGATGTGACACAACTGACAAACTGTCAAGACCTGGGCATCCTCAGAGGAGTGGAGAGCACAAATCTTCACAAGTTTTGTGCTGTGATCATAGTCAGACAACAGGCCACATGAGTAGGAAGGCTCTATTGCCAAGCATTGGTTAACTAATATGGAAAAAGTAGAAGATGGACAATAATTTCAGCTGGCAACATAATTCACTTGCTCCTACAGGGTATGTTCTCTACAGCTCTTCATTCATATAGCAAGAGAAAGATGTTTAAATGAAAAAAAAAAAAAAGAATGCCAGTTCAAATGAAGCCGCATCGGTAGCTCCATTTCTGAAGGAAGGTATAAAGGAGCTGCACAACTACAGTGACTGCCATCTTCACTCTGTGGATAAACAGAGAAGATCAGAAATTAAAGTCATCAGTTTGATATCTTCCAGCAAAGCTAATTTCCTAGAAAAATGTCAATCTTGTTGCCTTGAAGAATTGTTCAATGTATTACATTTCATAAATTCTTTATCATTTCAAATCTTTGCAATTTGCTACTTGCTCAGCCACCTACCAGAGAGATCTCGTTTTTCTGGATATTTTCCAAAAGCTCTGCTACAGCTGTTTTGGTCTGTTTTGCACTGAAACACAATTACACATTTTCACAAACCCTGTGAAGAGGTCTTGGGTTCATCTGCACTGACCATGTCCTTGCTACAGGGCAGAAGTTTCTTTTCCTATCAGAGCCCTGTGTTACTAGACCTCAAGACAGGAATTTGGGTGAGCACTCAATGACAGTATAGACATGCTAAGCCAAAAGCAGTAAAAGTATTTCATTACTAAATCCAAGAAGGCATAAAAAGATCTATAGAGATATAGCTGTCTAGAAAAAAAATGAAGCAAATAATTTACCTGGCACTTAGACTGGTGTTATTAATCTAAATAGTTCAGACCATAGACTGGCAGATCCTTTGCAGGCTTCCTTCAACAGGGATCTAGTCCTCATGCATCCTTTACTAAAGACTTGCTTTCACAGAAGGTGATCTTGCCTTGCAAGATGCTTTTCTCTTCTGATGTGGGCTCCGCTCTAGACACCTGTTCCAGGACATCATTCCTCCAAGGGCTTGACTTATCTCAGTTCAGCCTAAATTTATTTGCATCCTACAACAGACACATAGACTTGCAAAGGGGTCTCAAAATACGACTTAGTCTCTCCCACCAACCTAAAGCATAACCAGGAATAGCTATCAGGAGTAACTGGAACATTTAATTGTTCTTCAAAATCTCCAGTGCTGAAGAATCCCAAAGGTCCCTTGATATTGTTTAAAGCTTGACTTTCCTTAGTCAGATTTTTTCTTTTTTTTTTCCTTAATATCTTAGCTAAATCTTTTTTGCTTTAGATTAAGTTTTGTATTTGTGAACATGGAGAAGCACAGATCACTGCCCATGTAAAGACAAGCTTTCATGCAGTTGGAGGCTTATCAGAGTTTCCCTATCACTTTTCCTTTGTAGAAGAAACAAATTAATTTCTTTCAACTTTACATCATAGCTTGCCTTTCCCCAAACTCTATCATTTTCATGGCTTTTAGCTGTTAATAGCTCTTCTGTAATTATTGCAGTTTAGAAACTGCTCCTGGGTAATCACCCCCTGATGTATTAATAGATGGCAATTATGTACACTCTCAATTAAAATCTTAATAATATTTCAGAAGACCTTCTGTGGACAGCAATATCAGAGTAGAAAAGGTTGTAATTTCAGTCATGGAATTTTTTTAAAAGATTTATGAATCTACTTTCATGTGTAAATACTAACTATGGTAAGGTAAGAATTTGATATGTTATATAGCTAACAAGTTAAGGGATTCTGAGCTTAATAGCAACACTTTCTGAAGTAGAAAAGGTCAGGGAAAGCATAAATTTGAGCTCCTTGCACTGAAATGACAATTTTAGAAAGGAACTGATTTATCTTGGAATTTCTAGATTGCTGGAAAGTCTGAAAAGTGTTGGCTTCAAAAAGAAAAAGAAAGAAACATATAACAGTTCTTTTTATTGATCTGATCTAGTTAAAGCCACTCATAACCTTGAGGTTTAAGTCTTCTCTATCACTTGATGTTGACTTCATTTGGTAGGATAGCACACAAAGCAACTCGAATCCAAGTGCTCTGAAAAACCCTGGACAAACCCAGTCAGAGGTCCTGGGGTTAGGCATGTTGTTTTTGACTGATTTTTACTCAGATGGCTCTATTCAGCTCATTCATCAAACACCATTGAAAGTCCTGAGGAGTAAAAGGCTGGCTCTACAGTCATAACAGAATGGCAAGGATCCTTGTCCATGGAGAGGTAATGAGCTATAGACTTTTCTGAGCAGATGTTTATTACCATGGAAAACCCAGGAGGAAATCCTTTTGTGACAGCAGTGACTAAGGTACAGGATTCAGTAGGAAATTGCTGCTTACCCACTAAGTCCATAGATAACACTGTCCACCTTCACAGTCTACTCAGATATCATGGGATGGAGTGGGCACAGAGGATGTTTACCCTCCAGTTCACCCTTTTCCTGGGCAGAAAGTGGACATACCAGTGAGGATTTGGCTATGTCTCTGTTTTCATCTGTGATGCAAATGAACAGAGTTTCTTTCAATCTCTGTATCCAGGCATTAGACTCCAGAGAAGCTAGAAGTTTCTCAAGATACCTGGGGCTCTAATAAAAGCATTGACAAATATTTCTGTTCTTTTACAAATCTTGCTTGGTTCTCAAGAGCCTGTCTAACTGCAGAATAAATAAAAAAAACAAATGGGAAAAACCATCCTAAACACCAAAACCCCAGAAAAGTCAGGGAAGAGCACCAGCCATCTTTAGAGCTGAAAACATTTGTAAATTCCTGCATAGGTCTGCTATCAAAATCTGTAGGCAAGACATTGTTCCTGAAGCGTGCTGCCTCAGTCTTTGACGTATTCTACTGACCTTTCCATGTATTAAGTTCCTCTGAGAACTGAAGTTGTCCAGGATGAATAGCAGAAAAAAAACCCTGATTGTCTTCAGATGAAAACAAAATGTGCCTTAAGTTGCAGTTAAATTAAGTATTTAAAAAACAAAATCAAAGCTTGATGCTGGCAAAAACTATAGAAAGAGAAAGTTCAGGCAATGACTCAGCCCTGATGAGCGGAGCTGGGAGCGATGGTGCTGGGGGGCTGTGGTCCAGCACATTAAACATTGTCAGCCACGCTGGGGACTGACTGCATCACTGCTGCTGGAATTACACCGGAGCAAGCCTTGGGCAAGCGAAGGAGAAATTAAGTGCTAATGAGCAGACTGCCCTGAATCAGTCTGGTTCAAACAAACTGTAAATCTGGCCAGCTGAGGCCTCCCAGGTGCACACAGCAATTGCTCACAGCAGAGGAGGAAGAGCAAGACAGAGATGCTTGTGGTGCAAAGAAACATAGCTGTTACAGGTTTTAGGGTACCTTTTCCATCCTGGAAGGTGCTGTGTGATTTAAAAATACATTGGACTGATTTTAAGAAAGGAAATTGTATTTAAAAGAAAAAGTTAAATATTTCAGACAGAGAGCTATTTCAGAATATATCTGTTAATTGTGTAACTACTGTGAAATGGGTATTTCCAGATGAGACAGTGCCCTACAGCCAATGCAATGAGTCTGTTTATAGTGTAATAGCGTTTTCAGGAAATATTAGCTGGGCTGCTGCTGTGAAGTTCAGACTTTTTTATCAGCAAATCATTTTCTCCCTGTAGTTTGCTGTTGTGCCAAATTGCGGTGCTGAATCCGAAGAAAGTTCTCCTGGCACTACATGTATGAACTGGAAATTCAAGGCTTCCAGTCTCAGTAATTTCTGGATCAATCTGCGGTATTTCTGGCAGAATGAAAACAGGATATCATAAAGCCATGGTGATTCAGAGTCAGTACAAAGTGAGCACAATTTCGTTTTCAAGTACAACACCCCCAGACTTAATCCATGCAACATAGAGCAGGTTATTGCCTGTATTGCTAATAAACATTGTCCTATCACAAAGATGAATAGAGCTAAATCATATCGTGTGTCTCACTGAAAGTGTAATTGCATTAATCTGGCTACTCTTCTCACCGTTACTGGACATGCAAACTGACAGACTAAATTATCCAGGGATCATTGCTTTAAAATTTGGTACAAGTATGATTTTGTTTCATTCAACTGAAACATATACTTCCTTCTCACTAGAAACAACGACAAAAGAGGTTTTTTCATATTTTTCTAATTTTAGAGATTTAGAAAACAAACAGTGGGAACTAAAAGCTAGATACCAACTCCATCTCAAATCCACCAGGAGCAGCTCTTCTTTTCTTCAAGTCAATAGCTCAACACAGAGGACATTTTCATAGCCCCGTTCAATTCCCATGTCTTCCTGAGACAGTCTGACCCGATGCCTCCCGCTTCCACAGCCTGTGAAATATTCCTTAATGAGCCTTTTCCAGTCTAACCTGCTAAAAACTCCCACTTTCCATAGAATATTGCAGCATTATTTATAGCAGGAGCAAGTGCTCTCAACAACATCTCCCTGTCTAGCAGATGACTTCTTTCTTTGTCTATATAGGCAAAAGCACTTTTAAAGGAAAAAAAAACCAAAACAATCTCTCTTTAAAGTTCATTTATCAAGAACAACCTATGTTTTTTAGATCATCGAAACAGATATACGAATCTCAGTTTACCACAAAACAAACCCACAAATTTCATATGTTCTTTTCCTTTCCGGAAAGAAGAAAAACAAACTTTGGGGTAATAGAGGTGGACTTCGCAGCAGATCTAGTTCACTCTCAGGGAGCAGGTAGTAACGGACCCATTCCTGACTGTCCAAGGCTACACATCCTCTTCCCTTTCCCCACTTTATTGTCACATCCATACAGAAGGTTCATCATTTTTTCAGAGCCTTCTGTCAGGCTGTTATTTTACTCTTCTAAAGCTGAAAATGTGGCCCATAAAGGTACTGCTTCATGATTACTTCAGACCTGAACACAATCAGACTCTTCCCCTCATTCAGCAACCTTATAGGGGTTTTCCCCGCCCCCCTTTTGTTATTTGATAACAAATAGACATTTGGCCTTAAAGCTAACTTTTCCTAGCTCAGGTCTTTCTTAGCTAGGCAATATAGTAACAACTGTACTGGCAGCAAAGTAAACTCTGAATTTCTTAGAAGACATATATTCTTTTTAAAGTTTTCCCCAAAGGGACAAAAGGTGCTGGTGGAGAAATATTTGAAGTAATTTGTCCTAGGAAAATGGAAATGGAAATTATTCAATGTCTTCACAAGTCATAAACCCAAGACTGCAGTGGGCTGTTCACAACTTCTCAGCAAACCTCCCACCCACACCTTAGGACTGAGAATTAATTTCAGATTGCTGCTGAATGTGAGAATACAGTTAGGAAGAGTGATGCGGAAAGGGCTGGAGGAAGGTACCCAGGTTTTATACAGGCAAGCGTTGAGTTCAGGTATTGGATTCACAAAGTAGCTGAAATAAACCTCCATTTTCTACAAAACCTGATTTAGCTGTTTGCAGAAGGTGAATGACCACACTGGGTAGCTCAGCTGCTCTAACTTGGCTCAACATAAACACAGAAAAGTGTAAATAAATTCAGCCTACAGGGGAGAAAACCGTTGCCTGGACTGGTGGGAACTACATCTGGCTTTTCTTTCTCCTGCAGCAGTCTAGTGTGTTATCTGTGTTTCCTGATTGTTTCTCACCATTCCTGCTAAAACCTTTGACTCTTACTCACTTCTTTTTTGGACATCATTTGAAAAGTAGTGGAATGGCTTTTAAAAAATGTATTTGAAGCAACTGACTTTCTGGAAGGCTGAGAACAGCAAGGCTACTGTGCAATGGCAACACCAGGGAGCAGATGGTGACATTGATGCTAGTTACTGAGAGGGATGAAGCTCTCTGTAACTGATATCTGTGGAGATGAGTGATTTTACATAGAAAAAAAAAATCTCCATGTACAATCTGTTACCCTTCTGCATATTCATTTAATTCTATCCAATATCCAACCCCTTTTCCTGTAGCTTCCTGAATCTTTTTGCCATTATAAAAAAAAATCATTTATAATTGTCTTGTGTCTGTCAGTCCTATCTGTATGCAGCTGGCTGGTGGAAGAGACCAAGCTAAAAGTACAGCACGGAGCGTTTCAGTAACACTGACATGAACAGTGCACAAGTGCCAGGGGTTCTGAATTAGGAAGGGCATTGAAATTGCATCTGCCCCAACACACTGGCAAAAACTGCTGCCCTGTACAAGATGCTGCAGAAGTGAACATGTGCTAATGCCTCAGCTGCCACAAACCCTCTCCAGAGGGATGCTGGAGCTGGTAGTGCAATCTGATGAGCCAAATGTGCAGAGGTGACACACATCTGGCTCTGCCATCTCTACTAGAGAGACGTAAGATCTGGCAAAAGGAGAGGTGGGCTGCTGGAGGTGGGAAAGCTGCTATAAGGTGACAGGGCTCAGATGCCAGAGGCCTAATCCTGCTCTTGGTCACTTTGCACCTCAGGAAGTGAAATGCTACACATGAAAAACTACCTGTGAAATAAGTGGAGCCAGATGACCACCACACTTTCCAATCAATTTGGTTTTAAGTCATATATATTTTCTTCAAGGGGAGAGGAGGACAGGTAAGTTCAATAAAGCCAACTCCATTTCAAGAAAAATGAAAACACACTCTAATCAAATTTTAGATCAATTAAAAAGTTTTCGTTGGACTGGAAAGGAAATATTTCATTTCAGGTTGCTTAACGTTCTAATTAGGTGAAATTTGAATGGAGGACACAGCTTTGGAAAGATTTTTTAAAAAAAGCACAAGAAAACAAAACTCACAGCTTTTGATGTGAAACCAAACACTGGGGCATTTGCTAGTGAAACATCCTGGTGCTCCACTCTCCAACCAGCAGACAGCCGGTAGAGGTGGGTTATGGCATCTGATGCACGATGGTGCAAGATTTTCTCACATTTTGGATGTTAAGCCATGAAAGAAACGAGTTCAAATTCTGATACCTCAGTGGCAAGAAACAACTGCAAATAAACAAGACCAAACATTGAAGTGAAGTATATAAAGATTATAAAGATCTTGTGATACTAAGCAGTGAACCCACAGTGCATCCTGAGTAGCCAGGGTTTTCAGCAGAGAGCACAGATGTACTTTCAGTGCCAGTAATGAGAAGAAACAGTAGGTTAAGGAATACAAAGATATTAAGAAATTATTTTTGATGTGTGAGTCAACAAGGCATAGAGTTTTAACTATGTATGATCCTCAGGGGCTGACCCTGGGCTCCATCTCTGGGGGGAAGAATAAGAAAGCACATAATTGCTGGTCCCGACGGGGGAGCAAAGGAAAAAGAGCTGTAGCAGCAGCAGCAGAGCTATAGGGGTCCCAAATGTATGAGCTACTGTGCATATACCTTCTCTGGGGGGAGCCTGCACAATCCTAGAGCATAAACAGCAACAGCTGTTTGTATCCTCATCCTGTTCTTTCTTATTCCTAGGAGAAATGTTGAAAAGTGCATATACCCCCTTTTTCCCCCCAAAGTTTCCAGGTTTTTAATATGCTGCAAGGAAAAAACAAAAACCAAAAAACCTCCCCCACAACACAACCAAAAGAACAGAATTCTGTTTAGGCTTTTATAAAAACACATGTTTTACTAACCCCTCCAGGCCTTTTGTAAAATTTTGAAGTGAAAAAAATAATTTTGTAGAAAGCAAAAGCCAGTACTCATGACAATCAGTAGTTTCTAGCATTAACCACTGAATTTCCAAACCAGAAACCTATGAATATCTACTGAGAAGGTATCACAGTGAAGGTTTCAGTTTGAAGTCAAATTAAAACAATGTTCAATTATAATCATTAACAATGTTGAGCTTGACCTTGCTGAATACAAGACAGAACTCCAGCCCAGGATAGCTGGATCCTCACTTTATGACTGAGTCCTTTATAGACCAAACTCAGCAGTTCTCTGGTATTTTCCCCAAGAAGCAATGCAGTATTTGGCACTGGTAGCTGCCAAGGCTTAACTGTTACCTTACCCACACTACTTTGATAGGGACCAAAGTCTGTGAAATTCATTCACATTATTCCATCCACACTGCAGTCACCGTGTGCTTACAGTTTCCTCTTTAAATGTCTGTTTTGTGGAATCAACCTTAAAACCCCATATCTTGCCGCAGTCTGTGAATGCTTACCCTTGGCCAATTCCCCCTCGTGGTATTGACCCAGCATCTCATTGAACAGGACAGCAATTATCCCAACGTCCAGGACAAACAACCCCAAAAGGGTAAAACCCACAAAAGAGGAGTGTTGAGTTGCCGGCAACTTTCTGAAAGGAGCCGCTGGCAGTGAGATTTTTGTGAAGACAGGCATGGCTTGGGTTCCACCTGGTGGCCAGGAGATCACCTGTGATAGCCACAGGCTCCGGAGCGTCCATCCACTCGATGGTCATGAGGACTTGCACAAGCATCCCAAGACCACAGGTCACGCTCTGGTTGTGAAGATCTGAGTGGCACGGTGGAGGTGAGGGGACGCACCCTGGTCTACCCTGCAGACTGTCTCGCATTAGACGAGTGCTGGGCAGTGCCAACACCTGAGCAGGCACCTCGCTGCAGCCAGGAGCAGGGTCGCAGTTTTCTCCAGTCAGTGCATGGTGTCCAGCTCCAGGTAAGAGACAATTGAATATGTACCTTCTCTGTCTTTTGGGGCTGGGTTGTCTAGGGGAGAGAATCAGCCTTTGGAGACTCCCCTCTGCTGCTGTTGCATGGCTTACAAGCCTGGGGATCACTCTCTGCAGAGCACTCAGCACCCCAACACAGCAATGCTTAGTGGCTGCAATGCGACATGGCCCCACTCCTGAGCATGCTCGTAGCTTCTGCTGCCAAAATGGGTATGTGGATGCTCCGATCTCTCACAAATCACCGCATTTTCATGGGCCGAACAGTGGCTGCTCAGAATGAACCAGTACATTTTCCAGATGCAGCAGTGGCTTCACTGCTAGATACTCACCCATCAAATCATTCCCAACAAGACAATTAGCTGCAGTGTCTGGCCCCAAGGACGGACAGCGTGCTATTTATTAAATGAAAAAGTGTTCAATCTTGTTAATACATCTGCACTTCCTCCCAAAAGTAAAACTCCAGCAAGTTATTGCCATGGGAAGATTTACCCTCAGGCAACTCTTGCCAGGATACTTCTGCAAGAACTTCCTGTCAAAGAAAAACAACCACCAGATGTCATTGTAGGATAAATTGTATAAAAAAAAAATTGCTATCCAAAGAGCACAAAACAATCTCTGATATTTCATTGGTTCTCCAGCACCTTCATGCAGGGCATCACTGGGGCCATATGTCCTGTTTTCCTTCACTCATAATGAGAGGAACTGGGGAACTTGGATCAAAGTTGTTGTCTGGATTTTGCAGTAAGTTAAGTTCAGATCGACTAGCCACACGCTGTACTTAGTTCAAACTGTATTGCTGCTTCATCAGTATAATATTTTTAATTTAATTTTTCCACTTGTATCAGTTGATCTATTAAACGTTACCCCTGTGTCCAGACATTTTGTTTCATATCTTGATACTGCCATATTTTCAGCACTCTTGGGACTCTCAGAAAAATGTACACTGCTGAAAATCAACAAATGACATGTAAAATCAGCCACTTATTCAATAACAAAATCTTGGCCAAAGACTCATATCTGCAAGTGAATGGTGATTTTCTTCTCCCCACTCCTTTCAAGACCTATCAGTGATACACTGTCAGAGTCATTGCTCTGTGCTGGAAATAACCATAAAAGTTTGCCTACTGTCAATCATGTCTTCAACAGGCATACTAAAGCAGTCATTGCATGGAGTATGAATGAATCTTTATTCATAAGATCTGTATGACAAAGCAAAGTCTTTTCTACACTGGGACTATTTCCCCAAAATCTGAAAGAAGTTGCTGAAATCACCAAAGTTGTTCCTTTTTACCTGTTACATGCCAGCCACATGGCAACGCTCTCTCCTTATCCATAAAACACACAGTTCTTCACGTCTCATCCTCCCCCCCATGCATGAAAGTTGAAATGCTTCTCTGTGAGCACCACTGATCTTGAAGCCCATAAAGAAAGAAATGCAGCTTTCACACATCTCCAGGGCTGCTCCTGCAGCAATATGGGAATGAAGTCCAGTGGCAGAGAAGGCTAGGCAGCCCTTGGAGACTTGTGTAAGTCATAGTAGCCTTCAGGGCTCTCTTGCAAAGGGCAGCTCTGTTGGTGTCTCTACAGTGCTACCTGCAAAGCTTCCTTCCTTCCTCTGGCCAGGAATTTGGGAGAGGAACCCCAAAAGGGGACCTCATGTTCACCCTATACAGTGTCTACTGCAAGAAAATTCCTCATTCATTCCAGCAGAGCTTCCAAGGACCTCTTGTATCTATTTAATTGGCATAACATGACCAGAGCACACAAAAAGGGTGTGTTTATAAAATGTTTATAAAATACAAGGGGGAGCTTCTCTGCTTTGTAAGAGTTTTTTTGTTTTGTTTTTGTTTTTGTTTTTGTTTTTGTTTTTTTGTTTTGTTTTGTTTTGTTTTTTGGCTTTGCTGGTGATATTCCTGCTCGAAATGGAGTTTGAAAGAGTGACCACCAGAGGTCCTTTCCAGCCAACATTTCTGTGGTTCTACTGTTTTTCTGTTTGATGCTCTTTCTTCAAGGGAAGGAACTGGGAAGCTAGAAATATTATTTTTTGGCAGAGAATGAGAATTTTAGAATTCAGGATTTTATGTATTTTGGATTCTTTTGCAGGTTGAAACCTGTTAACCAGAAGAGTGTCAGAGACAGCAATTATCAATATTCATATCCAGTTATGTAAGTGAGCGGGAAAGTGCTACTTGAAGACATGTCTGGCTATCACGTCCAACAATTTTCTCTGTGTGTTGGTGGAGGAAGAAGAGGGAAGAGGATTTTTATAATGGTGCTGCAGCCACATGAAGAGAACAAAGGAACAGTAAATAATTTAATTCCTTTAGAAAAAAAAAAGGTTTTGACATTGGACTTTGAGCTATTCCTATGGCTGAGTTTGGGGCTTAGGCCAGGTACAATATGTCCAGGAGGAGTTCTATTAGGTGTCACTCAAACAGATGTCACTTAGGCTGCATGTCACAGACTTCCCAGCTTGCTTTTGCCCTGCAAGACATAAGACTAGCACAGCGCTTTTCTCAAGCCAGCCTGGTCTTTCTCAATAACCAAAAATGCCTTTGTTCTGAATGTTACAGGACACATAATTTTCTTTTCCAGAAGATCTCCCACAAATCCTGGGACAAGCCATGGTTCTCTATGAATCACATTCTCAGTGTATGCAGAATTCAGCAGAGCATTGCTGATATGAGCAGAGCATCCGTCTCCTGAACTCCAAATCTAGACCTAATAGTGACATGTTGTACAGGTGTTGATGTGTGTTGGTTCCTTTTATCAGGAGGCAATATGTTATATACGAATCCTTCTTGCTGACAGTTTCCTTGCAGCTCATCACATCTACTAGGGATCTAGGATGAGGGAATGGCACCTTTTCTGAAATTACACAGATGGTAACATGCCACGACGTTCAAGGAATAAAAATATGCCTTCTCCATTTAAGCTGCCTTGGATCTGGCCTGATCTTATGGCATTCATATTTGCATGCCTACGGTGGAACCAGCTTAGAAATAAACATTGTGATAAACATATAATACAGCTAAGATATAATTACACACACAGTCAAAGAAAATTAGGATTGCAAAATTAAACACTGCAAGATTAGGAAAGGTGGCTCTAAATCGGTTCTTTTGGATCATGCTGATATGCACCATCACTAATTGCATGTTCATATAGTGTTTCTTCCACTGTCTCATCGGCTCACAGGATGGATGATGTTCACTTAGTAAGCAGCTGTTCCATACTTTGTTTTCTCTCCATTTTTCAGTATGTTGCCCCGTGTGTTATTTATTGTGATGCATTACTGACTTGTCTGTGATGATTGCTCCTTTTTTGCCTGAGAACACACAGGGAAAGGACAGCTAGAAATCAAACACCACTTTCCTCCCTCCCTCCCTTCCCTCTAAAAGTGAACAACCTAACTACTTTACTTCCCTGCTGTGAGACTGCACTCTCTCATGTCTCCCAAAATGGTTTCATTATTTCCTTATCTGCATATATCTCTATCTATATCTTGTCTCCTGGTTCAGACTGTAAATGTCTTGGGATAAAATACCCTTGTGCTTTCAGCTTGCCAAACCCAAGCAATTCTTCAGCAACATTTGATGCTTATGGTTTTCTCTGCTAACAAGTATTTTGTCTTCCTTCTTCCAGGACGTTCTTGAGGCTTTCCAGTGAGCTCAGAGGAGCACAGAGTTGTCAGTAGGGTACTACAGTGACGGATGATTTAGAAAACTCCAAGGCCGATCATTTTTAATGGAGTCACACTAAGGTGCAGCAGGCACGGGGAGCCCATATCATTCTGGCGTCAAACAGAATTTCTCAAAGGACACCTTCACAGAGCTCAGAATCCACACCCTTATAGACCGGAACTGTTTTCATCTTTTTCTGTCTTGGATTCCTGCAATCATTATGTTTATCCAAATGAATTGCCCAAACTGGAAACAAAATCAAAACCAAACCCCCCCAATCACAACAACACCACCAGCAAACTCTGTCCTCCTGTGAATAAGGCAGGTTGGGGAACAGAGATAATAAGCAGGTAGACTATCCCGTAGCTCCCGTCTGTAGGGACACAGTCACATAAAGTTGCTGTCGCAAACTAATTGCCTGTGCTGACTCATTCACAGAATCATGCAGGCCACAGACTATAATTATCATGTCATAATTATCACTTCAATAGCACAAAGAGTGCACTCTTATCTGATATGATAAAATAGTTCAATTAATTTTAAACAGAGGGAAACACTAGTACCTCCTTACAGCCTGGCCACAGAGACAAAGCAAGCTGTCAGAATCAGATTATTGATTTCATGTTCTCTTCTGGCTTTATTAATTTTCGTTCATGCATTACAGTCACCATTTTTCATGCACTTAGGAGATTTTAATTCGGCATAATACAGAAGAAAAAGGGTAAGATTAGATATAAATTCAGAAGAGAGACAGAGATAATGGAAAGAGAGGAAAACTATGGGTAATATGTACAGTGGAGGTGCTGGTGATTTCAGCAAGCAGGAATTCATTCCTACTGGGAACAAAAGGTGGCAAGGTGAAAAGAGGAGAGGAATTGCTTATTGTTGTCAGTGGTAGGGCTTCTGTTTCTCTTTACAAATCAGAACAGATTACTGCAAATTAAAGCTTCTATCTGAAGCAAGGGAATTCTACATTGGAATAGAACAGAAGTACCCTTTAATGACAATACTTCCAATTTTTCCAGTTCGATAGTTTTGATAAGCAGTTTCCTTTGGGCTTGTTCCTGCCATGTGCTCCAGAGGCAAATGCTGTGTAGCGTGTCAGAGTAATTCTCTGCAATGTTACCTGATCAGTCAGAGTTCTGCGCTTTTAAACAACATGGTGAGCCTGGGAATCTCATAGGGAACCTAATGTACAAGGTTGTGATAAACTAATTCTTTTAGTATCAGAAAACTTTCCAATGAGTGCATTGCGTTACCATGGTTGCAAGACATTTCACTATTCCAGAACTATCGCCTGTCAGCGCCGCTCAAAAAATAATAGAAAAGTCTGAAATAAATAGTTCAGAAAGAAATTGGGGTTAAAGAGTTAAGATTAGGGTTAAATTTAGGGTCAGTGATTCTCCTATTTTCTAATAAGAAAGGCAGAAAAAGCCTTGTAAGAGGGAAGTTGTATTTAAGAACCACAGCATCCAGAAGATCCCAGGATATATCTGCAGTGCAGAGCCTGCCAGCTCCAGGAGGGAAAACCCATGCGGCTGCTCCTGCCCCTGCTGTGCTGACACCGGGGCTGCAGTTGCCTCGCTGGGCTCCAGGACTTCTGGCAGCACGGAAAGTGAGAACTTGCGGGAAGGTGGCAGAGGACTGCTATCTCCCCAGCCTCAAATGCTATAACTGGGTTTCATAACAACAGCTATCCACCCTGCGGGGTAGCTTGTGTTACTGCAAAAGCCAGGCTATGGCCGCACTCCTCTGCTAGGCTGGAAGGCTAGACTTCGAGGGTGGATGAAAAGCTTGTTTGTGGGGTAGGTATGAGATTTTAGATGTATCATGCAAGGAAATTTCTATGGTGACTACACCTACCGGAGGACTTCCAGCTAAGCATAGCCAAATTATATGAGGAACAAGGGTAAATTAGTTCTGGTTACAAAATCAGAAGTTAGGTTGTACCCTGAGTCTGCAGTTTCTTTTCTCAGGTGTCTCAGAAGATGAGCCAAAACCATCTGAAAGCCTGTGGCAAGCTCTGCTAATCAGGGTCTCAGCAGGTCTTGGTACAACGCACTCCAGGAACTCCAACAATTCTTGCAGAACATAATGAACTCTGCAGTGGCTTGTCTTCCCTCAGCACCCTCACTCTCCACCCCAGTGCCTCACAATCTTTATTGCAATTATCCTCATACCATACCTTAGGTGGGCTAAACCTTGTTTTTACAGGCTTCTTTCTATCCACAGGTTGTAGAGAGAGCGTACAGCAATTAGGCTCCTTAGATACCCTCGTTAAACATCTAAAGTTTTCTGGGACAGGAGCCAGGTCTGAATGACCTAACAGAGCACACCTGAACTTTTGTGATACAGGGACATTAACTGAATTTCCCAAAGCTCTGGTAGTTTACTATCATCTCTGTCCTAGAGATCTACCTAGAGATCTAGGGCTGTTCAAAAAAATATGGATAAAGTGTGCATTTCCCTTTGAAATCTGAACTAAACTTTGGGGTGTTGCACTCAACAAAGTAAAGATGATTTATCTGAGATACCAGTCCCAGCTTTCTGCTGATGGAGACTCATGTCCTGCAATATTACACATGTTGGCAGTAATTCCTCATCGCTCCTCCCTTGAGGAAGAAGCTGACAAACAGCAAGGCCAAGAGCTGCCTTCAGCTAGAACACAAGCATGTGGTTTGAGGCTGCCATGGATGCCTGCCAGGCATATAGTCAATGGCACTGAAATTCATCATGGCTGATTCTCAGCTCATAAGAATTCTGGGTTGCCAGAAGGGTAAAAATACCCCAGTGCTTTTCAGTTTGTACTGGGACTTCTCCAAATTTAGACTATAAGGCAATAGCTAGTAAGATTCAGGCAAACTAATTATTCCAAAAGCAGGTTAGGGATTCTGCCCTTTGGTCACCTCAACAGCAAGACTTTGCATCCAGTAGTTGGCTTCATGTGCTAACCCTTTCCTTGTAATACAAGCTCTGAAAAACTGAGCTCTGCCCTCTATCAGTTGACATTTTTTTGTACAGCATGTATTAGAGGCAAAGAACAGAGGTTATATGTTGTAACACAGCATCACAGCTCTTGAAGGTAAAAGGAGTCAGTAGTGTTCTCCATCATCCAGACTGATGTCAAATAGTTATCCCCAAAGAAATCCTATAAAGCCTTTGTACACAGCATGAAGAGGCAGATATTGATTGTATCCTTCTTTGACCAGCCACAGAATCAGATATGCGTTACAGAAAGGTGGGGATACATATCCAGATAAGAGGACACTAGAGTTGTCAGTCAATCAGACCATGGAGCAATTTGCCCTAGGAAAGTTTCTGGGCAGTCAGAGAGGACCCAGCTAGACCCCAGTCCTTCCCAGTGTTCTCCACTGTATGTCGCAATGCTTCCAGGTCCCTTTCCCAGGGTGCAACACCTCTGGGAGCAGTGAGGCCCCTCATTTGGTAGTACCCAGAGAATTACCAGTGAATATTGCTATGGGAACCCAAGATGTAGGAGACTCAGAACCACGAACTACCTCATCCCAGTCTCTTCTTGTGCCAACTACTCACTCCAAGGGAAAGAGAAAGAGCAGCCTCTATTGAGATGTTCCATTGTTAAAGTAGGTACAAGGAAGCACTGATCACTGCCCAGGAGGTTCATTCAGTTCACCTGTAGTAATTTGTTCAGTGAATGTAACTCAACAATATTAACTGAGTATCCACATTTAGGAGAGAAAGCAATACTGACTTCTGCTACTCTTCTGCTAGCTTCTTGTCCACACAATATAGAATGTGCTGTCTATTTTTTCCACGTAGATCTCGCACACCATGTGGTACCTGATTATCTCATACCCTGCAAAGTGGGTGATTCTTGCTGCAAGTTTTGATTACTGAGATTGCTGGCTTCTCAAAGATGACATCAACACAGCAGAAAAATCTAAATCGTGCTGCTAATTTGATCTAGTTCTCTTAGGCAAATCCTAGCAGCTAAAAGCAGCAAGCAGAGATAATAAATATTGTTTCTGCCTAGATGTAAGAGTCCACCCAATCAATTACTCCTTGGTGCATCGCTGTTTAAGAGTGAACATCACTTAATTAATACAGTAAGTGCAGTTACAAGGGTATTTAGATATTCATAGAAAAATGATTTTTTTTCTGAAATCAGGGATGTAAAATGCATTAATGTATTTATGCACGCCTCACATAAAAAGGGCTTAGTGTACTAGTTGATGTTAACGGCAAGTTTCCACTGACTACATTGATGCATAAATTTTTGACACATATGCACAAGTCAGGTAATGCATTTGCATACTAAGCAGGGAGTTTGAGTTCTAGCTTTCTGGGACAGAAACCGCTTTTAATTGTGTGATGCATAGCACAGGGAGGCTGACAGTGCTAATCGGAAGTTAACAAGCAGGAAGGATTTGTTCTCTGAAAGCTGAAATTTCCAAGTAATCCTTTACATCTAATCCAGCTTGAGCTAAGGAGTGGGAGAAGAATTGCAACTGGACCTTTGTGACCTCTTCAACAGATTGTCAGTTGAGCTTCTGCTCTTCTAGAGAGACGGATGTAGTCCTGGCCTGGTCAGGGGAATAAACAAGGGGAAAAAATATTGTACAAAAGCAAACTGAGAAAAAAGTTTCATTGCAAGCTGACATTTTTTGATGGGTGATTACCAGATGCATGCCAATGCTTCTCTGCATATTGTTTGGGATTTTCTGGTTTCAGCACTAAAATGAACAGCAATGGAAGCTTTCAGTGTGTTTGAAGATTAATTTCACATAATCGCAACAAAGCTGAAGTCAACAAGCTGAATTTAATTACTACCCTGACAGCTGGGAGGCAATTAATGCCCTTAAACTTTCAAATGCTTTCTCACTTGTATTTTTTAGCCCTTGCCTTATTCCTACTAATTAGAAACATGCTTCAGGGTAAAGCTGGCCATGGTGTTAAATTACCACCTTGTCATCGGAACCATAGAAACTCCCCAGTTAGACACCAGCTCTTTCCCCAGAACAAGAATCAAGGCCATCTCTGAATGGTACGAGCTGCAGAGTACTGCCAGCACGTCTCTGTCTTATGGTATCAAGTCTGATTATATTCATCCTCTGGGGTGTGTAACTAAAGGAATATCCCATGTTGACTGGGGAGGAACTTTTTATCACCTTACAACCTTTCAGATTTCTGTATTGGGTAATAAAGTGTAAGACAAGCTTTGCAAAAGGACATTGGTGTGCCAGCAATTTAGTTAAGAATTTAAAGAATTGTCTCCTATGAAGCTTAATATACCCCATCTTGCATTTGAAAGGAGTGGGGTTGCGTATCTCCAGGGAAAGTAAGCATTAAAAATTTCACTGTCTCAATGGCATCATTAAGAGTGAGATCTACACCACATGCAGCATTGGGACCATTACACTTTACCTCAAAACTGGAACAAATCTGCTGATTCAGCAGAGTACAATTCCAGGTTCATTGGGAATCAGGCAAAAGATGAACTCCTCACAGGACTGGAAATTTTTGGAGGTGTTATGGCATTTTCACTATTCCAAAATATAAATGTTTTAGTTTTCTTTGCTGGACTGATGTAAACATCTTTTATTTCATTACCGTGAAACTTTAAACTGCATTTTCCTATTCCAGCAGCTTTCCCAATGCATTTAAACTTGTCTATCTGCCGATGAGCAAGGCACTGTGTTGCCAGCCACAGAGGGGTCCGTAACACACAGCTATATATGCACGCAGTACTGTCCATTAAATAGTCCAAAGATGACTCAAAACAACTTCATCTACAAAATAAATCCTTCACAACACAATATGACAATGGAGTTTAGAACTTTATTGAAGAGGTTACTTCAGCCGAATGAGATATTTCGGTTTGGTATTCCTCTATGATAAAATGATACTTCCCAGAACAGGTACATTTGTGAAATCCTTGGATAGTGTAAAACATGCATTTTTAAGGGTTCGGATCAGAATACATTTGGCTTTTTTAAAAAACTACCTTCATTGAACCAAGAGGCCAGTGGAGCGCTGCTGGGATTGGAAACCTCTGTGGCTTCATTCTCCATTGGGTTCAGTGGAGAGCTAAGCCTTTCTACTGGCAAATCACAGCTATTTCTGTGTGTGCTAAGTCTTACTGCCATCAGCAGAACAGAATCTGGAAAAGAAACTCTGCCCAATAGTTTTGCTTTATGTCTACATTTCAGCGAGTACCGGCAATTAATGATCTGTTGGCAAATTAACACTGCACATGGCAATTGACTGTGGTAATGAAGTTATAGAGTCTTCTTTATGGTTTATTAGTACAATAATAAACCACACTCAGCATGTAATAATGGCACACAGTTAAATTAAAGACTTGCTGATGCCTTATAAACCATTTTGAGAAGCATTCTTATAGCAATCGGTAATAGTCTTCCCCGTGAGCACAGGCAGGCTTTGCTCTGTATTCTGCAGATACAGTTCTGTCAATATATTTTTTCTATTACTCTTGCATTACTAACAAAGCAAGTCGGATAGTGGAAAAAACAAATTGACTGGAACATTTACTTCAAGTTGAACTAATTTTTAAGCACTTTGGGTGAAAAATAAGTCTTGGCTTCTTCAGACTGCATCTATTTCTTCTGTTATGAGGAATGTAACACTAGAGCTGTTAATCACTTTCCTCTCAGACAAAGCCACCAGCTGAATTTTACAGTGTTTCTCAACACTGGGCAGCTTGAATTGACTACACAGCTTTTTAAAAATGAACAGAGGCTGAATCTATCCTGCCATGTCAGACCGGTGAAATGCACTGTTTTGACCCAAGTTTTACAATGAGCTTCCCTCATACTTTCTCACTCATGTGTGTGACCAAGATCCTCCCTGTTTAGAGGTGAGGCCTTATTTCAGACTCCTTGCCCATTCACTATTTGATCCAAAAAATGTAGAGGTGTTCACACTGAGCCAGAGCTCTGTGCCTGTGCATCGACTTAGCTCAAAGCACCCAGAGAAGCCTGGCACCAAAGTACTTTCAGAACTGCTTTACAGCCCCTACTGTAATGTAGGAGCATTATTTCTCTCCTTCTTCTTGCAGGAATGGCAAGTACTTTGCTTTATTCAGTGTTGCAATATAGGAATCATGCTGTGAATGATCAGGTTCTTAGAGGGACCCGTAATGGCAACTGTATGCTGAATTTAACAACAGACAAAAATATCTGGAACTCTCCAGACTTCTCTCTGTAGGAAGCCAAAGCAATGCTTAGGGAAGCTATTGTCTGCCTCTTTCCAGACAAGCGGACTTCATTTTCTCCAGCTCCCACTGTACCGCGGTGGCCACTAGAGGACATCCCAGACCTCGCCAACTGCTGGCCCCATTCACAAAAGCCACGCTGACACCAATGTCCTAGTCTCTCTCAGTCCCATATTAGACTTGATGGGTTTTTAGGTCAGCTGAGGTTTTCTTTTTTCTGTCTGACAGAATGAATATAGCAATATAGGAGGAAAAGCAGACCTTTTTCTACCCTTTGTCTTGTCTGCTTAAACTGAAAACTCATTAGGCAATGACTAAGTCTGGGGTGAGGTTTGACTGCAGTCCTGGGTATTACTGATGAGTCTGATTTGAGATTTTGTCTTAGACAAAATACTGAGACGATGCTGTAGCCAGTGTACGTAATGCACTGTCCCAACCAGGCAGAGTCCACAATAGAGGAGACCTCTTAAATCAGCATTTAGGACATTTGCTTGCAGTTCAAGAAGATGCCAGGTCATGCCCTGAGCTGAACAAGAATCATGCTGATACAGGCATGCTTACAGGGGACCCATAAGAAAATCTGCGTCTTCCACCTGTGTGCATGAAAGCTGTGATTTCACAGGGAGAGACAAAGGGAATGAGTCCATCGGAAAACCCTGAAACTTTTAAATTTTCCTTTTAGAAAAGCTAGACTACAGACAAGAACAAGGTGACTACTGCCTAGCTGTCATCTGAGGACCTGGCCAACACATAAGAATATGACATGACTTTGGGGGATGTGCATCAAACTTCACGTTAGCTGGTCCATGCAAGGAGGCTCAACAGGAGGAGCTCTCAGATTTTCTCTCCATTGACTGCAGTGGGACACTTGTCTTCCTAAACCAAGGCTGAGGATATGTCACTCTACTCCCAGCCCAGAATGGTGTTTAGTGTATCTTTTTGTACCTACAGGGAACTACCAGGATATAAAACTTCCTTTGTGATAGGCTTCTATAAATCCTACATCAGCTCCTGCACACCAGCATTCACAGATTGTCCACCAGGGTGTAATGGTTTGCAGTAGGTCCAGTTTGTTGCCAACTCTCCCTTTGTTTTATCCCTCAGAAAAGTTTACTCAGCATTATATAAGTTCTGTGCAACAGAAGGCTTTTCTCCTTGTGAACACTTTTATAATATTACCCTCTTTAAGACTGCTCCCATTAAGGAGCTTAAAATCTTGAGGTCTCCACGCTAACAGAGTCTTAAGACCGACAGTGTTTTCTAACCACCTCTGACACTGTCATTTCCTTGAATTGACAAATTCCCCTCTCTTCCCTGTTCTTAGAGGCACTATGAGGAGTTTCTGAAGCAATTTAAAGAATACCTGACAGATTCTGCTGAAGCTGAATATCCTCACAGGGGAATGGAGAAGTCAGCAGGGAAATGAAGAGCATGCAGCTGTGTCCTGCTGTCGTGAGGCAGGCCGGTTTAATTTTCATTCAGCTGCATCTAGCTGGTCACTTCCATGCCTACCTTCAAAATGCTAATCCAGAGCTTCTCATTAATTAATGAGCTTTGCCCAGTGGGAAACTGCTTACTGGGGGATATCTGTGCCTGAGATGAGCTGCTTCTCCAGAAGTCTAATATCCTCAGCAGAAGATGTTCAGTAAACTCAAATGCAAGCACATGCAGCAATTAATTTGTAATAAATACACCTAGTAATGCCAGTGGTAAAGACTGGCTCATAAATGCTGACTGGACTCAAGAAGCTGTAACAATTCGTAATGAGCAATTATGAACGCTGACTTCTTCTTTAGTGCTTTGGAAAATATTTATCTAGTGACAGTGTGAAATAAAGACTTGCATGAGCAAATGAAGCAGCTCAGACTATGACTTCTCTCCCCCAGCCACCCTATAAATGAAATGATTTCTCCTGCAGCCAATTTCACTGCTCCTTTTTGTGGTGTGTCCTTGCCCTGGTCCCACTGATGCTACCATGATGGTATTTCATAGCCCAGTTAGTCACCACTAGGTAGCAACATTCTTCCTTCTTTTGCAGTATGGGAAGAATTTCAGCTGCATTACACTATGGTTCAAACCATACTCTCACTGCCCTAAGAGGCAGCCCAAGCTCTTCCGCTCTATTGCTGTAGAAACCACTGTCACACTCTCTCTGACCTTTATAAGGACAAGTGGCTACAGATAATAGTCTCTGTTCATTTCAGAAGAACCCAAACACTCATACTGAAATAACCTAGAAAGCACCTGTTTCCCCTTATTCTTGGAGCAGAGCCCTTGAATTGTTCAGCGACATCAAACTGATGAGCTTTGAACGTCTGCTCAGAAGAGGGAATGCACTCTGTGTCCCAGGGCAGGTAGATGGATTAAGGATCTCTTGAGATTCTTTTAAGTAGGAATCTATGGGGCCATGGCCTGAACAGATCTGAGTATTCGGAGAGTGTGAATTTAGCGTGTGTTTAGGGTCAGGAATGCAGATTGCATGTATTTGTAACCCACTGCTGTGGAGATTAGCTGTAAGGATTAAGTCTGGGACACATCTCTTTTGTTGTGGAAAACAGACATTTGTAACTTCCCTTTCTGTTTGAAGGCAGAAGGTAACCAGCCGCGCTTTCTTAACATAAGTTATACAGTGGACTGGAGTCAGCTCAAATATGATTTCAGAACTATCCTTATGTTTTAGATGAAGTTATCTGAGAAGCCACTAAGGCTTTCTGATTATTGATTGCTGTGCTTAAAATACAGTGACAGATGCTCAGTGCTGAGACCTATCCCTACTAATGAGATGGAATGAAAAAAAAACTGTGGATGTTACAAGGGTAACATCGGCAACATCAGCCCCTCTGAGAGGTCTCAAATCTCCGACTGCAACCACCTATCACTTTGTAAAACTTTGATCTGAAGCATCTTGGATAATAAGTTAAAACACTGGCTTATTTTCATTGATCACATGCCAACAAATAACCCCCTGTTATCTCTAGACGATTTCATCTCCATTGTTCTCTCTCAAACTGCTCAGACATCTTCATTGCAGAAAAAGAGAGAACGCATGACACAATGTGTTTGTGGGTTACCTTTGAGTTCAGACTAATTTGCAGTCTGCTCACGTGATTTCTGAAAGACTAACACATAACTGAAATTTGTTAGTGGTTTTAGCAGACTGCAGTAATTTTTTTGAAAAGATAATTTAGCTAGATGAGACTCTTCCTGAAACTTTAATATAAAATTGGTTGTGGATTTACAACTCCATTTACCAATGAAAATGTTTGAATGATCTGGCTGCTAAAGGAAACCTCATCAGCATATTTTTATTTATTTTATTTTATTTTATTTTATTTTATTTTATTTTATTTTATTTTATTTTATTTTATTTTATTTTATTTTATTTTATTTTATTTTTTAATGCCATTGGAATGTGTTTTCCCACTCTTCTGGTAGCAGTGTGATCAAATGACAATAAATAATATATTCTGATGTCCTGCCTAACTAAGAATAGTTATTCACTAACTCACCCCAGAAGCCAGACTATACGAGGGTTGTTAGCTCTCACACAGAACAGTTCGGACTGAAGTACCACAGAGATCTTTCTGGGAGCAGTGGAGGAATCAGCTATGTTCAAGAGAAAGGTGTATGAAGAATGTTAATCTTGGAGTCTGCTGCAGTTGCATTAGAAACAGGGGTCAAAACCCAGCTTCAGGAGGGCTGTTGATATGCCTTGGCTCTCTTTGTCGAGAACTGCTCCATTCTGTTGCTGGCCAGGAGCTATGGTGTAGATGAGAAGTGACTGAGATGACAGCCACATGGATGAATTTGCTCTTCCCTAATACTGCTAACACCAGCTGTCCAGGAAAGCTTTTCTGTTAGAGGAAGAGCAGCTGTAAGCATTATGCCTAGTGAAATTCAGAGACCAGAACTACCTCCCATGGTCCCTTTGGTTTCATTACAATCAAACTCTTCTGAGTCCTTTTGCTGAAAGGAATGTAACCACATGTTTTCTTCTGTCCAACCTACTTCACTATAGCAGCTCATGTTTAATTGGATACAAACGAATGAAATGCATGCTGTGTTCAAGAGACCAAATATCCACTTCTGCTTGCTACAAAGCAAATATTTGGAAGGACACTTTCAGTTGATCTAACACCAGCTTTCTTATTTCCCCTGAAGTCCATTTCCCTTGTCTGACCATAATAGAAACAGACGGCGTCAATATACAGTGTGAAAGGCTGGGCTCCAAACTTCAGCTGCATCGTCATCAAGAAGTAGTCTGTGATACTCTGCATACACCATGGCCAAGTAACGTGAGATCTCTGATGGGCCCAGCAAACAGTCCAGCCACAGGGATATTTAGACTTTGGGTAATGGTGCCAAGAGACTTTTTTTCTTCCAGGAAGATGTTCTCCCAACTCTTGATACCAATCAGAAGTCTCTGACTGGGTCAACTACTCGCAGTCTGACTGCAGATTGATTCTTGATTACTATAACCAGTGAAAGCATTGCTATTCAAGTTACTGATGGTGATAAAGTAGGTCATTAACAATGAGCCAGGACAAAGCAAGTGATTTTTAATAGTTGATATGTTATCCTCTCTAAAGAAGTCATAATAATAATGCAGTATTATTGAGCCTTTCTAGTCCGAGGGCATCTGTCATCTGCCTGCCTAAAACTGATAGGGTAGAGTGCATTTGAATTTCTTCTGCAGGAAAGAAATGATAAAGCTTTATCACTCCTCTCTTTTTTCCCTTCTTTGCTCCCTGAACATACCAATAACTGCATTTTGTCTGTTTTCTTCTTTTGTTGCTATTTTTTTTTTTAATCTTGCTACACATGGGAACTCATTGCTACACAGGACAATACTGACCTGTTACTACTGATTTACTGGCTAAGTTGACACAAATGGAGGGTGACCGCGATTACACACAGATATTCTCATATTGGAAGTAATGAAAGAAGTAGTCTCTGTAAAGGCAAATCTTTTTATTCCTGCTTTGTGCTTCCTGTTCATTTGCCTGTGTGAAATCTACACCAGAAAGTCCTATTCCCAATGTGTACGAAGGTGTTCAATGTTCCTACTGGCCGCCACTCACAGACGAGTGGTCCATGATGAACGTGCCAGAAGCACCTCCTTTCCTTTTCAAGGGTGAAGAAGGCATGCAGCTTCCATAGATTTCAGCAGGATCCCTGTATTTTCAGCATGTCAGACACAGTACAGAAAACACTGGCAAATAGTACTGATGCATATGGGTTATCTAATAGCACCTGAGCTGGCACAACAGGTTTTCATAATGCTGGGACCTGAAATGACATTGCAAGATTTGATAACCCGCACTCTGAAGCGCAGCAGCTCTGATATTAATACATTACTCAGATATACACAGGGTTTGGATGACTCAGGACATTGGACATATCTAATCTCTAGGTCATTTGATTTAATCTCAATGACTCCTGAATCTGGTAGCAACACAAAATGTAACTCTAACTGTTCCACGCATCTTGATTTAGAAGGGACAACCTGTCTATCAAGCTTCACGCCTATCTAATGTATATTTATTCATGATTTTTTTAATGTGACATCATCTCTTACTTTGTAGCCACAGACTTGCACTATTAGAAACATTAGTGAACTATTCATGTGAGAACATGATTGAAATGATGATTTGGGCTGTGCCCAGAAAGATGTTGCCTGGATCTTTACAAAGGAAAGGGTTTGTTAATGTTAATGTATGCAAATACTTATCCAGCCATCTAATTTGATCTGCTTTGGAACTTAACACAACCTCCATCATCAGACTCTCTGAATGACTTTTGTTTAATCAGCTCCTACTGCTTAATGAGTGGGGTGATTAACATATAAGCAGAGGATTTGATGTACCGTATGTCCGGTCTTAGTGGAGGACAAGATCTAATAGGATTTCTTCTCTCTACTTTTCTCCCTTTCACAAAATGTGAGGTTTCTCTTATGCTAAACATAACCCATAATCCATTATCAATTAGCTTGTGATCAGTAAGTCATTATGGGATTGCCGTACCTACTAACCTACAGGAACAGACCAATCCTAGAATATGATCACACGTAATTATAAAATACATGTGTACTCCCCCCAACACCATGATAACAACTGAAGCATCCTCACAAGCTCTTCTTATTAACATACTCATGTCTATCCCAGTCGGATGACTCTGAGTATCAGGATCTGAACCAATTCACCTCTCTCTTCCACAGGTGTCTACTTTTCTGTGAACAACTACAGCATAGGAAAGTGCTGGCTAGTAAAACATCAGTGTGCTTGTAGGAGCTACTGCATGTAGCCCACTGCACGCAATGGCTCAGTGATCACCTGCATAATTATGATTATGTGCAGTGTGTACTTAGCTGGATAGCACAATGGGTAGCTGATACTGAAGAAAAATGAACTCATGTACCAGAGGTAGAAGACTAAGTCGAGTCTGCTGTTCTTGTGGAGTCTAAGTATTATGGACGAGATGACTGAATTCTGCCGACTACAGAGTGAGAGCATAAATAGTGTTTGGGCAAACAAGCTCCCAGCTCAGGAACCAATCATCAAATCGTGTTCTTTAAAGATGATTCACACTTAATGTAACTTTCTGAAACAGTCTTGGTTTTGGAAGATCAAATCCAGAGAGGTATGAAATCCTACAAACTGCCCCTCATGTCAACTGAATTTGTAAGTGATCAGCAGGTATTAGCACATCTCAGCCTTATGTCTAATCTTACTATAAATTCAACTATTAATAACTCTGTTTGCAAAGAAATGCCCATACCACCTCCTACTCACGTCCTCTAAATGTAAATTGGAGTTGGTCTTGTGTCAGCTAGCAAATGAGGTGCTTCTTGCAAGAAGCTCTCTGAGCCAAACCACACCTTTCAAAACCTTCTGTGGCTTCTAATCTGAAAAAAAAAAATAAAATATATATATATATATTGCCCGATGATCTTATAAGACTTTAGTCTTATTGTTGAGTTCCTCATATGTCCTGCTCTCTCGCTTATGCTACATAATGCCATGAATTCAATGCCTGCCAAAAGCAGGTACCTGGCAGAGGTGAGATCTAGTGGCACGAAGAACTGAGATTTGCTCTCTATTAATGGGAAACATGAAAATTAGAGTTGCTGTTTCTCCTCCATTTATGCAGATTCAAGACCTTTCAGGTTCCCTAATGGTGATCCTGAAACTCTGTAACCTGGAATTTCTGACACCTATATTGAATTTAACGTTTTGTCAGAGATATCCTCAATTATTGTTTGGTTTCATTTGTACCAGTTGTGCCACATCCTTCATTGTTGTTCTCAAATGAAGTGGGGCTCTTCTGATCTTTGTATGTATCCTGTGATCCTGGCATGTCCTAGAACAGCTTTGGCTATAATTGCTGAGCTTGGTTAAAACAAATACTTTTAAACAAAGGCTCTTTAAACCCCCTTTTCCCATCAGGTAATATCTAAATAACATGCTGTTTCCAAAGCCTGGAGGCAGCTGTTTGCATCTGACGAAATGCTCTCAAAATGAGTTTGACAGTTGCAATTCTTGTGGAAGAAATCACTCATGCAAAGTTATTCCTGCTCATGGATGCTTATCTTCCAAGACCTGGGCAGAATTGACTTTGGACTGAGATCACCTTTCCTGCCAGGTTTGTGTCAATGCCTCTCCCATATGCCAGCCTTTTTAGAACTGCTCTTAGACTCCTGAAACTGAAGACCATATTTTAAAGTGTGTTATTGTTAGTCCTTGTTCCCCCCTCCTACACAGCATGAAATCCTAACACGCAATCAAGTAGCTAACCCCAGGACCACTATGTTTAACGTTCTCCTAATGCCTACCATTAGGAAGTATGAATGCCAGAGAGTTGTCTGGGTGCCTTATAAAATAAGTACATCCACCTTTGGGGACAAATTATACCAGTTCTCCAAAAGCAGAAGAGGATGCACAACAGGGTTATGCAAAGGGACACTTTGGCCAAAACCAGCATGATATTCTGTGCTACCTGAAATGCCCATGCAGAACAGTACTTTTATTCTACAGCAGTATTGAAAAACCTCCCATGCAGTGAACTGCTGAATACCTCATTTATCTATTGCGTCTTGCAAGGGTACAGGACTGAGTTAACTCTGCCAAGATTTTCAATACAGGAGGTTAATATAAACCCAGCACATTTCTTCCAAGCCCTATTGTACTCAACAACTAGAAATAACAGCTTGTCTGCTTCCTGTACAGTAGAAGCAAAGAAATAGTAGGACCTTTAGAAGGAGAACCTGAATGCAAGCCAATCATCTTCCTTCTGGCTCCTGCTGGCTCTCGTCTCCAATTACAAAGAAATAATTCACTATCCAAGCTATTTCTACAGCATTTCAAACTGGGCACTGAAGTATCAAAAGTTATTGTTAGCCTGCTATGCTCCTGAGAAGAGAAATAAGGAGAAGATAATAGAAAGACAGAAATGACCCACATCAGTGAGATATTCTTTATGTTTTATCACAAAGGAGTTTCCCAAGAGACCTTCATGTCATGCCCCATGCACACATGCACACACACACACATAACCCAGAAAGATAATGAGGGAGGGAAATCTGCAGTTTGCATCAGTACGGACACTGGTTTCATTCAGGACATTTATTCCCATAAAAATATATTCCCTTTATATCTCAATGTGCATGGCCATACTTTTTCCTCTAGATGACACTGTGTCTGCTTGGAATCCAGAGCTTGAATACCAAGAGCCCTTCAGCACCGGCAAAGTCATGTGGAAGAAAATTGCACCAGCACCTGCACACACTATTCTTGTCTCCAGTGATTTCTGTACAATTCAGAGTTGCTTGCTTAAGGACTCAAAGCCACTAAATCTCAATATCTCAGCAGCGTCTAATATTATATATGTGCAAGTCAAGGTGTGAGCAAAGTTGCAGAAATGGTTTGCATATGTATATGTCTATATATACACAGTTACCTCTTGGTTTGCCTGTCTCTGTTTACAAATATCATGAGGCTGTAAAGTAATCTGCAGCCCCAGGCAAATCTATTTACTACTGGGTAAAATTCCGTGCAGGAGTGGACTAATAGTATTGACAAGCGAGAAGAGTAAAACAGACTGGATCTAGACGCTGCAAAGAGTCTGATACCTAGATTTTAAGCTGACTGCATGCACTCCCTGGATCCCTCTGGGGAAGAAAAATTTCACTGGGGAGAAAGGTTTTGGAAGTTAGGCTTGCATCTGAACTCCCCTGGAATACCTCTGATTTCTGTAAGGTTACTGCAGATTTATTGGGAAGTAATTGGGATCAGATTCAGACTCATGACAGTTCAAATGTATAAGTAGTGCAAACGGAGTAATTAGCGACAAAGCAGGAAATAAATGCAGATGGCTCTAAGGGAATTAACAGAAATGCCACTCCTTTTAGTTTGTGCCTCGAAAGTTGACAGCAGGACTCGGAAACTCATAACTCTTTCCTGACAAAATAAAGACTAAATTTGTTTCCTGTTTCACCAGTAGCAGGATAATTTTAGACACTCCTCTGCATAAGATGGCTCCAAAGGATCAGGTCAAAATCTGGATGACAGACATCTAATACAATGACAGCAAAGTTTGGGGATATTTTCCTATTGGCATCAGCGTGCCATTAGTCATCCCCTGATTAGGAATATCTTGCAGACAGGATAGACCACAGTGCTAGCACAGACTGGGAGGAGGGGGTTGGCACACAAGTCAGAGCTTCACGTGCAGAAAGAGTTACCTGTCTTCAGAAATCTGCAGAGACTCCAGTAGGAGTGGGATGGAGAAGGTCGACTCTGAAGAATGCTCCTTGATGACTGATCACCCTCAGAAAAAGAAAGAGACACCTTAAAATTGGTTCCTGCCTTCTTCTTTGTTTGTCTGCAAGATGGAAGAGTGGGATTTCTTCGCTTGCTCTGAACGTGGGCTGCCAGTTTCACATTACAGTGTCAGAAGTCCAATACCAGCCCAGGTGTCTACAAATTGACTCACAATTTTGCTCTGTGTAATGGATAAACAAACCTTCCTCTGTAAGATTGAATTAATTTGGATTTATTTGCCTAGGTATAGACATTGCAGATGTTTTAATTTAGGTAGTTTGCACTGTCAAAGTGGCTGGGCTGACTTAGCCTTCAATTTCTGTCCATGCAGGCAGAATTCAGAGTGGCTATTGCAGGCTTTCTGACCACGGGAAGGACAAATCCAGCTGAATATCGTCAGAGGAAAAGAAGTTAGGTAAAGTTTAACTAAAGTGCATGGAGTGGTTGCCATAGCAAAAGTGATGGAAGCCTTTTTGCTTTAGCTGTTGGGAGCAGGGCTGACAGATGCATGTGATACTATCCGGAACATTTCCACAGCTGAGCTGAACGTTTCCTCTAATTTCCACTTTTCTGATCAAGAAATTAATTGAGGGAGAAAAGGAGAATTGAGGGAGAAAACTTTCCCCTTCTGAAAAGGGGCACCAACTCTGCAGACCTCAGAGGAAAGGGAGGTGGTTGCGGATTCAAGGAGGAGAAGTTACAAGATGTCTCCCTCCAACTGAGACCCGAGTGCAGTGATCCGGTGAAATACTCTTTATTTTGGCCTCAGAGTCCCATTGCTTGCCAATGGATGTGTTGAGCCAACCTCTCTGTGGATGTGTCTTTAGTTTCTTGCCTCAGTGAGGACTCAGATCCCAAGAGCAAACATTGTCGATAGTTGAACAGTCTCCAGTGAATGTCGAGTTTGGTCCATGAGGTCTAATTCCACTCTCATATGTTCTTCTGGCTTTAACTGATAACTCTGTGGTGGGGGGACGACAACATGTTGGTCCCTCATTTATTTCTTTCCCATGATGGAAAAAACATAACAGCAAAGAAAAAATGTTTTCTTCCTTTCTTTGCAATGTTCAATTTTTATATTCCTTCACTTCCTCAAGGATTTTGTTTTCACAGATCACACCCTATCAAAGGCTCTAGTTTGTGTGTGAGTAATAGGTTGTTCTCTGTCCTCTCATCATCCACCCCCACAAATACTCCTGCCTGGATCCCAGTGCCATACCATCCTTAAGACTGTGGGTGGGTGTGCTAGAGATTCTAAGATTCAGTAGTAATTGGGAAAAAAAACCAAATTTGGGGTCTTTCCTGGGTCAGTCACTGCTAGCAGAGTGCTAGAAGCTTGGGGAGAGCATGCTGCAGATAGTGCAGAGGGACAAAGAAGGAACTCCTAAGTCACAGTGTGCCAGCTACAGGTAACTGTCACACGATACTTTTGCAAATCATTTAAACTTCATCTTACATATTAATACTCATTTTATATGTTCCCTCTATTTCTAATAAATACTGCAGAGTGTTGCTGCCCTAGGAGAGCTTTCCAGTAAACAAACAAACAACTTCTCCCTTCCCTTGCTAAAGCTGGTTTTCAAGGCTAACACATTCTGGGCTCCCAGTGATGTTCCCAATATGGCATTTCCACTGAATAATGTATTTTTGGGGAAAATAAGTTGCCAGACTGTCTGGAGACAGGTCTTTTGTAAACCCCTCTCCTTCTAGGTCACACATCTAGCATCCATCAGTCCTTGCCTCTTAGCAACCTATCATTTGCTGTATAATCACTTTTAGCCTTTTAAATCTGCATCTGAGCTCCCATTCTATTTCAGCTCATCTCAATAGAAAACTAGAAACCAAGAGATGGGCTTGAGTGTTCCTCTTTCAAAGTCTTTCCTTACTCTCCACTAATTTCTCTCTTGCCATTTTAATTCTGTTACTACAGCAACCTTGTATTTCTTGCTTTGGCAAAGTTGACATGTTAGCATGGGGACACACACAAGGCCTCCCTAATCAGCACTTATGTGGTCTAAAACATTTAGCTCATCTGCTCAGAAGACTTATTAAAATGTTCGACCCATCTGCTGTAGGAGGTTCAAGTGAAATTGGAGCCAATATTTTCCCACTCGGTTTCCTGTCATGCAGCCTGACCAAAGCCTCTCGTTTCAGCAACACACAGCAATGGTGTGTCTCTACCATAAGGCAGAACACTTGTGTGTATGTGGTCTTTGGACACACTTAAAAGGATGTCAGTTCAGTCTTCTGCAGTGACTGTTGGATAAGATGCTGTGCTGACATTTGCCTTTCAGAGTGCTAAATGCTAGAAAAATCATTTGACTGCAACGCAAGAAATTCAGAGCAACATCTTTCAGAATGCTTCCTTCACTCTCAGATACTGGGAGGGCAACATTTATGGCAACAGGTTTCCAGAGAGCTGGCACAACGGATGGGACCAGCCCTGAGGGGGGTCCTTCAAAGGAACCACTTAACCTGGCTGGCAAGCCAGCATCCCCTTTTCCTACTTTTTAGCATCTGCTTGTCTGGAGAGCTGTGCAACTTGCTCTGTTCAGTTTTGATCTACTCTGTTGCTCTTGTCGCCCCCAGAGAAAACATCACAATTTCCTTTAGTTCCCTCTCCATCTTCTGGTACCATTCACTCTGCCTATAGGTGATCTGCGTTATATTGCCTAAGTCTACATCTTTCCTGAGCGAGTTGGAGGCAGTGGTGATTTTGTAAGATGGATAGCTACCATCATCTGACTAGTTATAGCCATATCTGTATCTGGGAGAAGCCGTATCTGTATACATAATTGTTCATTTACAAAAGTATTCCTCTCCAGCTTGCTGTGAGTGTCAGACTAATAGCAAAATGTAAAGTTTTCCAGTATCTTCACTCAGCAGTTCCGCAATCACTCCTGGTCGTGGCCACGGACTATGTTAGGAAGCAGAAGGTAGTTTGATGTTTATTTGCCCTGTGACTTCTCTGCAACACAGATGCCCTTGAAGGGAATGACAGCAAGTCGGAAATAGGATACAGGATGCGGAGGGAGGCTGTATGGGGAAAATTTGGCCAGTGAAAGATGGATGAGTACAACCTACAAAGGTAACTGCAGCATGAGGATGAACAGCAAACAAAAATACCTTCAGTCAACTGTCTGGGCAATCACTGTAAATTGACTACGGCATCTCGGAGAGGAGGTTTAATCACACAAAGCTCCGATTGCTCATCTCAGCTAATGTAGCTGATGGGTGTTTGTAGTCAAATCCCCTTCACAATGATCCTGTTTAGAAACCAAGTTGCACGGAGGGAAACGTGCTAAACAGTCAGTTCATCTCCCCATTACTGGTGGAATTTACTTCCTTAAGTAGCTCTAGGGATTACTGAGGTATTAAGGAAAGTGCTGTGACATTGAACTGCATTTCCTTTGCAAGATGCTGTCGGTGTGTAGTTGTCCTCTATGGAGATCATGACAAGGAGTCTGTGATGTTTGTGAAGGGCTTTTTTGTGTGTCTGTGATGCTGTTTTGCTTTAGTTTTCTAATGAGGAAAGAAAAAAATCCAGTGTCACTGTCTATATTAGGGACTTTAAAAGTGCTTAAAAGCGCTAGGAATGTCTTTAAAATGCAGACCTCATACTAGGGATAAAGCATCTACCCAGAGAAGAGATGCTTTGATGCCTTAGATGTATTTGTTTGTTTGTTTTAGAGGGGAGAAAAGAATGGTATGTTTTACTGATACAGCTATTAACCATCAAGATTGCCCAAAGGCATCAGCAGGTTCATTTAAAATGTAAATGAGCTTCTCCAGCATTCACTTGTTCAGATTCTACAGGCTGTTATTATTTGAAATTGGATGGGGCCTTCACATGGCACAGCTGAACAGTTAGGCTGGCCTCCCTCTTCCACCCAATAATGGCCAATGTGAATGGACGCTCCTGTGGGCCTGGGAGCTTCTCTCCAGATTAGGAGAGTTGCTTTATTATAGAAGACAGCGGCAATTAACCGACTCCCTGTGCTGCTACCGAATGGTCTCCTTGGGAAATACCACTTAGCATTGCAAACAGCAAGTGGGCATTTATTCATGGCCTTCCTACACCCTTTGGGGAAGGACCATTCTCTTGAATTAATGTTTGGAGGCTACCGGCTAAAAATGGGCATAAACCAAAAAATGCAATTGGACTGAAGAAGGCTTTTGCTTTTTAATACTTAAGCACTGCATGCCTTGAGCTTACATGGAGCTGCACTCACCAGTGAGATGCCTTCCCAAACGGCACCCTGGCAGATCACTTGGAATAACAGCTGAATGAATGCTTTTGCCTTGGAGTGATGCTGCATCAGGGACACGTTAAAGATTTGTATTGTCACTTTTTAAAGTTCTGCGATGTTTTTGATCCATAAAAGAAAGCTTGAGAGGCATGTCACCTATTTAATGGGCAACTTGTGCTGTAGTGGATCATCCTAATCTCCCGGAGAAGGCTGGCTAAAACCCAAGATTCTGTTGTGCAAAGGATGTCAGCGTTTTGTCATTTGGGTTTGTTTTGATGTGGAACAAGGCACAATACCATCACTGCTGATTTGGAGCTGGGTGGTGGCAGAAATACTGACGAGTGAGCAAGGGTTCAGCTGCAGCAGCAGAAGGCTCAGAGTAGCAAACCTGGTTTGTGGCATGGAGACAAAACCAACCAGAGAGATGACCATTCACATAAACATAATTAAATGCTTATGTTAATGACCTTTGCCATGGGATCCTGTCTGGTAAGGATTGATCAGACTGGCCTTGAAAATCCCACTTGCTTGCCAAAGCAATGTGTAAGAACACACATTTTTGTGAGTTAGGAACAAGGACATCCTTTCCGTGATGATGATGATGATCAGCATCATGGGAATGAAGTATTGCAAGGGTCCTTAGGCTGGACAATGCTTGTGAGTTTCATAGACATGACTGTACATGTACATGCACACCTGGGATCCATAACCTAAACTCATGGATGTGTTCAGAGGAGAAACATTAACTGTATATTGAATAATGATTTTTGCAGTGGTAAATAATGTTAAACTTTTCCATTTCCTTTTGTGTGTGTGTGTGTGTGTGTGTGTGTGTGTGTGTGAAAATTGCTGCATTTTTCAAAATGTGTTGAAACAATTTAAGATGAATTGTCCTGCTGAAGAGAAAAAAGGGTTTCTTATCTAGAAACAAGTTTCCCAACTGCACTGCATTTTGTATAAGTAGGGTTAAATAAATCAAAGAAAGCAGAAACACTAAAGAAGATCTTAATTTCTGCTTCTATATCAGTCCTGCCATTACTTCTGTGTATTATGGCTTGCATTCCAGCCTCCGGATAGGACTTGCATACCCCTATTAAACATAATCAAGCACTTGGAGAACTTATTTCCATGTATCTAAAATGGAACCATGATTTGCATGTAATTAAAATAAAAAAGAGAAAGAACTAACATGAATCTTTTCCATTGGCTATGAACATGCTGTATCCAAAAGGAACTCGCCATGCTCTTTTAAAAACACTGCCACTTTTCCTAAATGATACAATTTTTTTCTTTCCATTTAAAATTTCTAATGTAAGGAAATAAAAAGATCTCTTAGGAGACATTCAAAATTTGAAAAAGTAAGAAAACATCATGATGGGTAAGAAAAATTAATTTCTCTTATCGTGAAAGATTTTAAGGGACAGAGGGAGAGAAGGACATTTGGTTTTGTGATTCACAAGGATCTTGAGGTAAACCAGGTGCAGTGCCATTTGCAAGCTCTGCCTCTGGAAACTGGCTGGGATGATGTAATTTTGACAGTCAATAGTGTGTTGTAAAAGGTAATTGGAGCTCCACCATCACCCATGCAACGATATAACGATTTACTGTTGTCAAAGCCTTCTATACAAGGGGTAGAACAATCTAGGCTTCAGCATTCCATATGTTGTGTTTATTTAAAAAATAAATAAATACATGTGATGTAGGAACTGCCTGAAACAGCTGATCTTATAACATAGGCCTTGGGATTGCAAAACTATCCCTGGCAATGCTTTATGTCTTTGCTTTGCTGAATAGTGGAATAAAAAAGAAGAAAAATTGTAGGAGTGAGGCTTATGGCAAAAGAACAGGGAGGATGCGAGTTACACACTTGCAAAAAAAATGTGTCTGCCACAGCAGGGCAAAATGTGCTGAATTACACTTGAAATCCACGCAGAACTTCTGCTACTCCACATTTCTATTATAAGCTGAGTTCTCCTTGAATTTCTTATCCTGAATTTTGTACCGATCCTAGGTAGGCGTCTAGACATTACATCTCTTTATGCTGATGGGCTTGTTGAAAATTGCCTTCCTCTAACTTGCTTTCTATGATTAAGCTAGAGAGGAAGACGATATGGGGCATCCTGGAACATGTGATGCACACAAGACATCCCAACTCCTAGAACCTCGACAACAGAGTAGTTAGCCTTGGTGCGGTGTGGAGATGCCATACAGCCTGTCCGATGGGGATTTCCTCCTAGCAGGGAACTGAAAAGAAAAGCTACACCAATGTGTCTTCACCATCTTCCACCTTTTCCACTGTAGGATGTTATGTTGGTCCAGGCAGAAAAGATTTTTTATTTCAAGAGGCAATGAAGTCACCATTGGTTGGGGTATTTTTGCTTGACTTTGGACAAATGCATCTTTTTTACTGATATTCATGGAGGAGGTTGAACTCTTCCCATATAAGACACTGCATGGATATAACACTTAGCAGCAAGTTCTGTGCATCCTTGCCTTTTGCATAACATTCCCGGTCTGTGCCTTTGCAGGGGATGTAAAGCAGCCTCCTCTATCCTGTCACTGCTGCTTCTGCCTCTCTCCCTTGCCTGCAAACCCAGAAAAACTGTAAACTTCTCTGTTAACTTCCCTGTAAAGTCTGGGAAGTGGGGGAACTCTCTGCACAGAGCAGAGGGAAGCTAAGAGGTACGGCTGATACTCCTGTGAAATAAAAGCTACAACACGGCTGGCTGCTTTATAGCAGGATATCTTTCAATACATTCTCCTCACACCAAGGCTGACATTTGATTTTATTAACAAAACAGAGAAACTAGTGCGGAATTAACAGCAGGAGAGATTAGATTACTAGAACAAATATGCTTGGTGATAAGAGCACAGGTCTGGAAAACTGGGAGCTGGGCTCTGCTTGGCGTATGGACTGGAATGGATTATTCCTCTCCACCTCTGTTTTCCAGCTTATATTGCCAAGAATGTTAACAGCCCCTCAGAAAAGGATGTGCTGATACTTATGCATTAGATGTAGGAAAAGGCACTAAGATCTTGAGATAAGTAAGACAGCGAGAGCACTAATAATACACAGAACCAAATTCCATTCATATTTCTCTGCAGTAAGTGGACACTTATAAAGCTTAAATCATCACCCCGTATTTTATACCTGCACAAACTTCTGGGGGAGCACGTACAGGAGGAATACGTTGTAGATGAGCTGCTGGCTGCCTTTGTCATTCGGCTGGGGAGCGGGAGCCCTTGCCGGGAACTCACCAGATGGCGCTAGTAGAAATAATGTTCAAATGTTCCTTTTTTTAGGCAATTAAAGCTGGAAAAAGGTTTATTTGTGAAATTGTGACTCAGTTCCTTCAGTAAGAAGTATTTGCATCAGCCAGAATTTGTTCAGTGGCTGAATAGAATAATTCCCGTAATTCAGGGCTAGTATTCAGAGCTTACATGCACACCAGCCAAAGGAAAAACATAGTGTTGTGTAATAAATCACTTGCATTAGGCAGTCAGCTTTTACTGTTCCTGTTAGCTTCATCTCAGTTTTAATCAATATTTGCTAGGATTTGTTAGGCTATATGGACAAATCCTAAGGCCTGTACTCGATTCCTGTCAAAGCACTATGGTTATTAAAGAGAATGAGAAGTTTGCCTGAGTGGCAACCATGTAATAAACTGAAGATTTTGAGATCTGAATTTATCACACTTCACTGCTCTACAAACAGATTGACTTCCCCTTGCAACCCTTCTTGCAGAGAAGTTTGCTCATTTTGGAAGCTGGAGAAGTTCATTTTCAAGTAGGTTAAGCCAAAAGGTGCCAAAAATGCATTTTTCTCCTAGTCTATTATTGTATCTTACACTGTAAGTGAGAAGTAGCTTCACCAAGGAATTGATTTCTTGCAAAAGAAACTGAAGCCATGGCTGGAAGATGATTTTCGTAACAGATGCAGCCCTTCAGCAGGGATTCTCAGCTTCTTTCACTGCTGGATAGAAGCAGGTCTTGAGTTCAATTCTTCTATTTAAATATTTCATTAAGGGCAGGCATGTTTCCTACTCCCCACTTAGGGCTCCCACTTTCAATTTCTAACTTATTCAAAATCCATCCTCTTTTATTTTTAATTGAGCTCTTCTATTGTTTTCCATTTCATCTATCAACTCCCAGAGACATACAACAATACCGTAAACCCCAATAACCGATCTGAAGGTTATTTCAGATCGTAGCACGCAAGCCACACTTACAGCTATGTGGGAAAAGCAAAAATTAAACCCAAATACCTCTTCTGGGTGGAAGTTTAGTTTCTGCAGGGATCTTTTTTTATGTTTCTCTGAGATTTGGAGACATCCATACAGAGTACTTTACAGTATGTAGCACTTAACGATACCTCATTTCCATTCAACTGCTGCACTTTTATTTACATATCATATACATGCAGAGCTCAGGAGGTCTTTTAAACTTACCTTGCAGGCTGGATAAACTATATGGTCACTCTTCCATTGTGATGAGGTTTGATGGTCCACCTGAAAATTCAGAAGAAAAATATCTCAGTTCAAGACAAAGCAAAAGTGGTTTGTATCTATTTTTTTTTCCAACAAAGTGAAAAGATTTACATCTTTTCAAGTCACTCCAAATTGAAAGGGAAGCCAAAACAAAACACAAGCCAAAAAGAATACCCCAGCAATCTGCTATGTTGTGCTCCTCTTACTTTGTTTTTTCACAGGCTCTTTTAAAGGTCTAGTCTTCATTCTGTTCTGGAATGGAGACAAATACTGGAATCTCCTTTCCCCCTCCTCAGTCCTCAAAAGACTTTTTCACCTATTTCTATTTCTTACGCATTCGAGATAATTTCTCTGGGAAAAGTGGAAATAAATAATTGCCCTCAGTAACCACACACGCACTTTACACGCTCGACTGGCATTGTGCTCTAGGTGTGAATTAAGTTTCCGATATGGACCAGGGGACATTTGTTACTACAGCCTTGACCTCCCTCCTGCTAATTCACATCATAAGAGAGCAGAAAAGTGCATTTCATGCTGTAGCCGTTAGAATTCCATTTTGCTGGGGAAATAGTACTGGGCCATCCTTTTCCCTGAGAGGGCTTTTTCTTTGGCGCCTGTCATGCCTCATTACACTGAACAGCACACCTTATGCTAGAAAAATAGAAAGCAGAAGAAACTGCAACAAAACTGCCAGTGTCACTGCAAGAATCCTAGCTCTATGCAGCCACCAAAATAGCACAAACACGATGTGAATAACGAGTTTCTTTTAGTTTTACCCATCCCTGCACATTGTTATTGATATTTGCTTGGGTACTTTAGTTGCATTATTCATTACCTATTTGTTTAAAAAGTAGTAATGATGGAGAAAAATCCAGGCAATGACCAGAGCGAGCCTCAGTTGTACATAGCCTAGAACAGAGTCTTTGCTAGACAGTTGACTGTACAATTCAGTGAGAATGTGCAGCTACAGGGTTGGGACCTCTGCATCAAGAAAATGCATGCGTTTTGCTTTGTGGATTTTTGTTGAAAGGCTTTAATTTAGAAAAACAAAACCGATCCATGTAGAAATATAATTAAAATACTGCATTTGATGCACTGGCCACAGTCCCAGGCCACTAGTTTATAGGACAAAAAAAATCCTTGCCCTCATATAAGCTATCTGAATGCAAATACATGCAAATCCATGAAAAATAGCTCATTCCCAGACTTATGCCCAGAAAAAAAGTGCCTTTACATTATAGCTCCCCACCCACAGTAACAAAGGCGGCACAAGCATGGCAGGTATGAAGAGCACTTGAGAGTGATCAAACAGTCCTGCAAAACCGAGGCAGCTTTGCTCAGTACAACAGGGTGTGTAGCTTTACGGAGCTGCAACATTGCAGCCAGGCACAGAGACTCCATCCAGCATCTGGTACCTCCTGGAAGGAGAAGCCAGAGCTCTTCTCACAGACTTGCACAGCCAGAGAAAAGCATTACACAAGCCGGCTTAGTAGAAACCCAGAGGAATGGAAAGGGTCTTTCTTTTTGTTTGGTTCTGCTTAAAATGCAACTTATAAATGGAAAGTTACCTCGAAATCCAAATTCGTCAGTGTAAACTCTCAATAAACTAGAAACAGTATATGGTCATTGCCCAGTTGTGGCCTTACCTGCTCTCCACTCAACATACAAAAATACATCCCAACATTGAAAGACAGGTGGCAGGGAAAACCAAAAAGTTTCTTTTTCCTTTTGCCATTTGGTCTTGATCCAAATTAGCATAAAGCTGGTGAAACGAACATCTTTGTCAGCATCATAAAAGTGATTAGCCAGGGAGGTTGGTACTTGCAGAGCATCTGCAAGGTCCTGGGAATTTCTGTTTGCCCATTTGTTTGATCCCCAGCATTTTCCAGAGTGACAGGCTCTATTCCAGGACAATTCTTCCATGAGATGTGGCTGAGTATCAGGGTCAGCTACATGCAGCCGCCTGTGTCCAGACCATCTGCAGGAATCCAGGAAGAACTTGGTAAAAGTTCATCAGCTAAACCACACCAAACTGGTCTTTTTATTGTTATTTTTTTGATGACATTGTTTTCTGGGAAAATCTATAAGCACGTTTACCTTACCCTATACTGTACCTGGCAGCAACCTGCCCCCTCCCTCCACCTCGGTTGCCTTTGCTTCCAGGTTCTCTGCCTTTCTCCATTAAAAACCGCTTGCCTGGGAATTGCCAAGTATCTGAAATCTGACCTGTCGGATGCCCCCCCCAGTCAATAATCACATTAGCACATCTGTGTGACAGAAATAATAGCTTTTGTCTCCCAAAGCTGCAGAGTCCTGTTGCCAGGCAACTCCATCCTGAGGCAACAAAACAGAGAGGAACGGGTGTGTGGGAGGACCAAGCCCGAGTGCAGGAGCTGCTGCTTGTGCTGCTGGTAGCTATAATTGGGGGAAGCTTGGAATATACTGTTTCCACCAGAGATTTGGGATAACAGAGCCTGCCAGACGCAGAAACTTTCAATTAGGTGGCTACAGACTGTGGCTGGTTCATCTTGTTTTGTTCTAATGTTACAGAAAGCTTTGGGGATGCTGCAAAGAACTGAGCTGCAGACCGAGGTGGCTTGTATCAGAGACGCTAAGCCCACTGCAGCAGAAGGGTAAACATGGTCAGCCTTTCCAAAGGCATGCCAGAGCACAGCCTAAATGTGCTGCGGTGGTCAACCATCATCAGGGGCCAGAGTCTCCTCCACCATCAGAAATTGCCGCAGCTCGGCTGCTCTGGTATTATTTGTGTACCGTTTTGGTCACAGCCTGACAGGCTCAGCATCATGTGATTAGACAAGAGCATTTCACTTGATAACCAAGCCTTGATTTATTAAATATAACCCTGTTCATTCCAGAGAGAGAGGAGTCCCTAAAATAATAAAGGCAGCTGTTGACATAGATGGAATGGGACTTTATTTTGTCTCTTCCCAGCTGAAAGAGGAAAGGCTGCAGCATGAAAAACCTTGGAGGGGGAAAATTCTCTTGGATAAGAAGAGATTGTATCCTTAGGGACATCAAGGAAGACCTAGCAATCCCCACTGAGAGAAAAATAAGGCTAGAACTACATTTGTTTCCAGGTCTAAGCCTCTGTCCTGTGTTTCCATAAATGTATTTAGCCCACCCCAGGTCTTGCCAGATAGCCCTGAGGGATGCAGTCAGAATGGGCATTGAAAAAAAGGAAAAATAAAAGGTGCCTAAAAATCCTACAAAGGCTAAAATCATCCAAACTGGTTTCACAAGGAAAAATAAAGCCAGAAGCAAACTCAAACAGTGGAGGCTGCCATTAGACAGTATTCTGAGGAGGAGGATTGGAAATACTGAATACCAGGGTCCACTTTTGGTCATCTCTTACCCTTTATACCAGGTGCCCTTCGCAGTTTCCTTTCCTATGTTTCTTTATCAGAGCTAGGTGTGGTCAAACATTAAGGCACGTATAGCTGCTGCAAACACTCAGACCTCCTGCCAGGAAAGGACTACACCACCCATACTTGGATTGAATGCATGAAATCCAGCCTCAGCCTGCTGAGACCTTCTCTTACCTGTACAGTCCTACAAGGCAATGGTCTCATCCACAAAACGATGCACATACAGCATGTCTGGGTGCTGTATTGGCTCTGCCAGAAGGAAACCTAGTATTTTTTACAGCTAGCATACGGTCCAGAACAGTGCCTTAGTCTCCACTGACACTTCTGTTTATACTGATTCTTTGTAAATCCAATTTCAACCACGGGATATACACAGACATGCACACGTTCTGCATGTGGGGCACATCTTGAAAAGCATCTCTTTGGTCTCAACGTTGCAGAGGGGAAGTGGAAGTTTTCCAGTGACCTAAATGACCTGAAATCAATAGCAATCGAGGTCCAAAATGTCATCATTGGATCCTCACTGCATCACAACCACCAGGCACAAAGGAGTCAGACACTCATCAAATAAGGGCTGCAGGAAAAAAGTTGAGAGATTCCTTGAATAAATTTTTTAGTGATTGTTATTCAACCTTCTCCATTTACATGTAAGTCACTGTATCCAACTGGGTAAAGAATCATCTTCATAACCTGTCTTGTACTATAAAGCATCTTTGATACTTTCCACAGAGACATTTGTAGTGTATTTGGGATGGCGGAAGTATGCAATTCCGTGTCAGAAAGCTTTTACTTCCACATGAACATTTTGCTGGTGCTCAGTGGTTGTATTGTTGAACGTACCATATTCTGGATCCTGGATATCTTACAAGCTGTCTCCTGCTCTACAGTAGCATTTAAGTTTATTTCTTGTCCCCCCACATATTAACAGAGGGGTAATTGCGCTGGGCTCAGCCATAGCTGGAGAAACTAACCCCTGGATCTTACGCAAGTGTGAACAGTGCCACACTAGATTCACGGCTTGGATAGCACAACTGCAGCTGGCCATAAATCTGACTTTTTTTTTTCCTTTTGGCTTTCCAGTGAACTTTGGTTTATGGTCTGAATCACAGGTAAAATAGGACGTCCTATACCTTTAAAGACATAGCATTTTTAAGGGTAAAGAATAATTATATCCCATCCTAAAATGGACAAACAAGCAGAGATTCTGTCCGAGTCTCATAAGAGGTAAGAAACAGGCTTTTACCTTAAGAAATCAGAGTTAAAGACTATAGCTGATGGCACAGGTTATCTAAGCTTTGCTGCCTGCTGGCAAAAGAAAATAAAGATATGAGAAAGCCAAGTGAAAACTGCAGAGCATGTCAGGAAGCACAGAGACATAGAACTTCTTGGGCACAAAACTTTGGAGATGCAGAGACACCTTAGCTTCTCAGTGTTTCAAAAGAAGTAGATGGAAAGGAATCCAAAGTTATAGGTCAGAGTAACTACTGTGAAGGGAATCTTTGAAACAATATAAAAATCTTTCAGAAATGTTTAAGAGAACAACTCTGTTCCATATCAACCACTATTTGCTCTTTCATCAGCCTGGGAAAAAAAATATGGGCACTCACAGAGCAGAGATGTGCAGTCAGTTGAAATCACATGCCTCTAGGTCTTGTTATAATAGTGCTGTAGTTATTTGTTAGCATGAAATGCCTCTCCACTGCAATGGGGGCTTTATTGCAGTACCTAATTTAATCTTTCAATGAATATATTCCCTTGAATACAGTGTATTTTGCTTGACAGTTCTTAAACACTTGGATGAATCTAAACATCGAAGAACTGGAGTACACACATTATTTTTCTGCAGATTCATTTAGCAATCCAACCTAACAGCCAGATTATTAATAATGAACTAAATAAGATATTTTTCTAAGGGTCGATGGGCATTTGAAGTCTGAAAAAAAACCCCACGATATTTGCTACTCAGCTTCCCTCTGGGATAGTATTTGAAAAGCACCCAGATATCCCTTTAGGAAAGGCTTTTTTTTTTTTTTTTTTTTTCTCCTCATGCATTGAGGAAATTAATTGCAGGGGAGAAATATGAAAGTGATGCTGCTAACTTTCTTAATGTATGTTTTACAAAGGCGCAGGACTATTGTTATGTCAGAATTTTGGCTGATAAAACAGCAAAAGCTTCCCAACCTCTTGGCTGCATTCCTTTAAAACCAGCAGCTCTGCAGTATCTTGCAGATGCAACAATTGGCGACCAGCTCATCCAGATGTACCTAAATTAGCTTTACAGATTAGCTTTATAGCTCAGCTACTAGTGACAGTCTGGCTGTAGAAGCAAATCCCTCTTTAAAAAAAAAAAAAAAAAAAAGAATATATTGTCTTGTGGCTCAACTTTTCCTGCTGGCTGAAGTTATTATTGGTCTGTCCTTTCTATTCCAGTAGCGCATCGGAGCTCTGCAGTGAATTGCAGCCAATAGTACTACACCCCAGACACAGAAAAAATGGTCACTCTCCCTGAACTCTTCTATTCTGAGGAAAAAAAAAAGAAAAAAAAAAAAAAACCAGAAAAAAAGAAAAGCACAACTGTTTATCTGTCATTGCATCAGTTAATATAGGTGGAAAATAATGGGTAAGACACTGAATTCACAAACCCTTCTGCAAGATCAAAGCACACTTCAAGATAAGGGCAAGAGCAATTGCTCTGAGTAATTCAGTTGTGTTTGATGCTTGCAGAGTCTGAGCGAGAGGGATAGAGGGATAGCTCGTATGCGTGTGGCAGGGGCAGCGTGGGGGTCTCAGAGGTGCAGACAGACAGGTAGCACCCCTCGAATACGGAAAGGTGACAACAGGAGCTAGAGAGTGCAAGAAAACAATGTCTTATACAGCTAATAATTGTATCCAATTGTGAATCCTCAATTATTACTACCCAGAGAACTTTGAATCTTAGAAGAGAGCCAATGACATAGTAGATCACCAGATTTACTGCTGGTCCAAAAAGCCAGGTACAGCCAGTCTGCCAGGCAGAGACCCCAGACCTGGTATGCCAGCAGTGTCTGAGTTTCCTGGACATTTTTATTTTCTTTCCACCTAGAAGTTACCTCCCGTCAAAATTAGAAGATTTTTTACATTTATGCAGTAGCTTAGACACAGAAGAGGGACATCAGAAATTCCTGGCTAGGCTCATTGCATGGGCTGTGGGAAATGGACAGCAAGCCTGAAACCTCCTGGTCTTGTTGGGTTTATGGCACACGGAGAAATCAGCTGCACTATGTGCCTATTGTAGGCAAGAGCTTTCCATGAGATCCACTGCATGTGAGCAGCTCTGTACAAGAGGACATGAATCAAGCGGATGCATCTCTGTTCCTTTGCACTTTTTCAGGTTTAAGGCCCAGTTAGTCTCCTAACTCCAGAATTAAGAAATTCCCCTCTCTCCCCATAGATTCCAATACGCACCGATGCACAGCTCTCCTTGCCTCTGTCTCTCCCACACTAACACTCTTTCACACCCACATTCATGCCAGCGTGGTTCACATGCAGAGTCTTCTCCAAAGAGCATCCTTTGTTAAGTAGCAAAGCTTCTCCCCTCCTCCTTTTATTCCGTAGCCTTTTCAGGAGCATTTGCACTTGTCCTCTCACACTCAGCTGCTCTCTAGTTTTGTTGAAGATTTCTCCTTTTCAGTACAGGACACGAAAAGCAGAGGGTTTCATTCAGTATTGGCTGGGAGAAAAAAAAATCCTGTCTAAAACAAAGCTACTAGCAAAGCAGAGAGCAAAAGAGAGCGAGGGAAAGAGAAAGAGATAGCGTGCCTGCAGGGAAAGTAGCTTAAGGAGAAGTGTAGGAGGAATACTGATTCTAGACTTGCAGCAGGTCTATTTTTCATAAAGATAATAATAAAGAATAATACGGTGTAATTAGGGCACAAAATCACACTAAATTGCTGAGTGCTTGTCTGCAGCTTTCACTAAGGGGGAAAGAAACAAGGGGGCTGAATGGTTCTTCCTGGGGTTAGCACTGAGACACGTTTCCCCAAACTCACCTAAAGGATCTTGCTGCTGAAAGTTAGAAATGTGTATTGGAATGTCAGGACAATTTTTATTTTTTTTTTTCATTATAAATTCCCCTGAGCCAGGTGTGAGAAGGCTGGCGTGGGTGTACCAACCAGTACGCCACCACAAAGACATACCTATTCTAGTCCTGAAAAATCAAGGATGCACAGTCTGTGTTGCTTCCAGAGCTCGACTGAACATTGGAAACTGGCACCTCTGCACCATGCCCTCATGGTAAAATATTTTCCTGCCTTCTGCACTCAGCCTGCGATGGGGAGACCTTTTGCCTTTCTGTTGCCATGGGCTCTGCTCCTTGCATTTTTCCAAAAACACATGCGCAATGCTGTAAATGCCTCCTGCAGCCAGCATGGCACAAGAGCAAATTCTTGTGTTTAAAGAGAGAAGGATCCAGTTCGTATGCTCTTCTTACACAGAGATGGGAAGGGAATTATTCCTGATTCAGTGTGGTTTGTACTGGGTTGAGCAGCTTTCCAGAGACCCATATAATACAGACCTACTCTGATCTTATTCGGGTACTGAATGACCAATTGCCACCAAATTGGATTTATTCCTCACTGTTTCCTGTCCTCTGTTGAAAATTACTTTTGCTTTAATTTTCTACACAGTTTTCTTAAATAAGGACATCAGTCTCCCTGAAAGAAAATCTTTGATTCAAAGTTCACAGGGTTGGTTTCTACTACATATATACCTGTAGTTCTGCTCAGAAGGAAGAGATTGTTTTCAGAGTCCTTTAACACATACTGCATCAAAAAAAGGACATTTTACCCATAGTCCAAGAAACTCTCTAGCTGAAGACATTACTGGGTAATCCCTTCCCTAGGGAGGTGGCTGTAAAACCCATTCAACTTTAGGTGATGATTTTCCAGAGATGTTAATCATCTTGACTTTTTATGCTACAAAATCACTGCGAAGTCCTTACAACTAAAAGCCTCAACTGAAGAGGGGATTTGAGTTGGAGTTAGAGCCACGGAAGCTGGAAAAGCTGCAGGCGAGGAACAGAGGCAAACCCAGCAGCACAAACTCTCAGACTAAACCTTGATGTGTTGGAAAGGAGGAGACTGCCCTGGTCAGCAGTCCTGGAGCAAAGAGCTCTTGTTTTAAACAGGAGAGAGATGACACATTACTGTGAGATGTCCCCTTCCAGTCTGCCCTCACAGTCCAGCCACACCAGCATTTGAAGGACTGAACCACACTTAATCCCTGGATAATTCCTTTCCCCTGGCCTTGGACCAAAGGAGACCGATGGTGAGAGAGGCGTGTGTTATCACACTTAGATGTTTTCCTCCTTATCGGGGGATCTGGAGCTCTGCGTTGCTTAGAAATAGTTACCAGCTCCCTGGGATGTTCTGGCATTCCCACACGTAGTCCCACTGTACATCAAAAGACCAGTAATAAATCAGGTTTTAGTATACAAACACCTTATTATTTGCCATTTGCCCTGAAACCACTTTACTGACAGGCCAATATAGACAATGCAGGTTCAGAAATAAATGAAAAGGTATATGCATAAGATGAGTTTAAAAGATTTTTGTCATTCTGTGTTATCCAGTTAACCATCTGTCAAAATGCTAATCTGCTTTGCAGCTGGGATCCCGTCTACAAGGAGAAGCATCACCTTGAATACAGCTTTCACTGGAGAGGATGATGCTTTGTGTCTACCTTATTGTTATACACCCAAACTATCTATGGTGATTGATATCACCTTCAAGCATTCACCTCAAGGGTTTCTTGTGAGTCACCCTTTAATCAGGGGTCTCATTTTAACACTCCCTCCACAGGACTGCCGCCTGCATCTGTCTACTTAATAACAGTGATGCTCTTTGAACATAGTGATGCTCTTTGAACATGACTAGGCAGAATTATCTGCTATCTATCTAGAACATACTCATGAATGTTTCAGTATTTAATTGTAAGCACGCATTAACCCATTGTGAAGTAAATGCACTTTTCCAGCTGGGGGAGCAATATTTTAACCTCAGGACATTGCTCTTTAATAGCAGAAAACTATAATTTATGTAAGATAGCAATGGTGCCTTATGCAAGTTCAGAAAGAGGAATAATGTATGCCGTTCATCACCAGGCTGTGATTGTGATGAGACAGAACAATTTGGACGTAGATGTGTTTGGGACAAAAAGTGCTCTAACTATGGCTTTGAGAGATTTTATGAAGGAAGTTCCTATTTTCAATAATTTAAAAAAGCTGAAGAGCTGCTTAGGACGTCAAATGGTCATTACTAACAAATCTTACATAAATAAGTAAATAAATACTATGTAATGATATTTATATAAAGAAGCAAGTGAAAAGTAATGGAATGTTTTTTCTCACTGATGGTCTATCTCAGCTTGCATTCATGCTTGCAGGAATCCCTCAAAAGCACCAGATTAAAAAAAAAAAAAAAAGGTATGAAAGGTTTCTGGTTTAAATAAATTGTTTGGTAATCACACCTTTCTTACCAGCCAGTTTCTTGCTGAAAATAAATTTGGTCCATGTTTTGAGGCAGTTTCAGACTTGACCGTACTCCCTGGTCTTAAAATCTGTAAATCAATACTGTTACAATATATCCCATGTCTTCACATCCTAACAACAGTTGCATGTTCATCGATTGCTGAATTTGAAAGTTTCAGAAGGTCCTTCTCAGCCTCAAATCTGTCATGTGTATGGATCTGTGCTGGAAGAAACCCTGCCCAGGGGTATTTGTAGAAAACGATCTTTCATTGTCACTTTACAGATGATGAATGAAAGAAGAGAGAGATTAAGTGCCTTCTAGTGAGAGCAAATCTTTTGCGGAGCCAGCGCTGAAGGCACTTATTTGAGTCCCTTTTCAGTACCTGAGCCATGAGGTCATCCTGCTCCTGTACTGACATTAATGGAATAACCGTAAATGGGACCATGACAAAACTGCAAAGTTCTCTTGCTTTGAAGATCACCTGGAGGTGAAAGCAATGGCCACACTTCGGTATCTTCTCCTTCTTGTCCATTCTGGCAAGCGTGTAAGTATTAATCAATTAATCATTTCTGAAGTTTAATCAAGGGCTGAAGTTATAATCAATTGGCAACCCAATGCAACACAAGGATGTTTGCCTGCCTGCTTGCCTGCCCCTTTGAGCTTAATTAGCAATTAGCTCTGCTGAATGACCCCTTGATCCTGCACAGTTTAGCTGAAAGAAATGTATCCAAGAGGTAATTTCACCTTTTGTCTCCATCATTTGGTGGTCTTCTAACTGTTTATTAAATTCCCAACCTCTCCAGAGCTTGCACAAATGGAAAATCTTTAGATAAACCTGAAATTACTGTAATAAGAAGATATAATGAAGTTATCATTAACGAAGAGGAAATATTTCCTTATTCCTTATTCCTGCCCCCCCCCCTCTTACTTACAGCCATCTTACAACTCCTCAAACTGCAAAGTATTGCCTTTTCTCTTTCTAAGAGAACCCACTAAGAAGAATTTGTGGTAAAGTTAGTTGCAGAAAGAATCCACAGGGAAGGAATCTCATGTCAGTCTGTCAAGACCAGAAGATTCCTGGAGCAACCTAATTCCTCATAGTTTTGCAAAGGTAGATCTCAACTTCTGTATCTTACTGCCATGTTATCAGAGGATCGCATTCCCAGTTGAAGGCAGGGGGCAAGTCTGTTGTTCTCGCGTATTTAAGTATTGCATATTTATTTCATTAAAAATTGTGTTTTCCCTGCTCTCTCTGAAGTAATTCTGTAGGCAGAAAATAGACTGTCAAAAGCTGGAAATGGATCACTGGAAGATCAGCCTTAATTTGAGATGGATAATCTAGAAACAGCAACAAAACACAACACTTTCTAAAACATGGAGACCACATTTTAGCATTGGATAAGGACTCTCATATTTGTGTAAATAGTTACAAAGGCTAATCTAAACATAGCAAAAGAAATGAAAAACACCATTGTTCCCAAGGCATTGGGCTCTATTGGAGAGCTTGCTTTATAGTAGATGCTGAATACCCTTCCCAAACACTGACATCAGTTAAAGAGGTTTAGCAACCTCTACATTTTTATCTTCACAAACTCAGACTACTTCTACAATGGAAAAAAATCCAGCTTTAATAGTTATACGCACAGAGACTTGAATAACTGACGACCTAAACCAAAAGGTCCTGCCAAAGGAACTTAGCTCCCAGTCTCAGCAAGATACTAGCCTGTCTGGGATCTAGATCACTCCGTTGTAGCTGAACAGGTGCTGTGGAAATATGCACAAGTTAGCAAAGGCATCTTCCAAAGTGTCTCGTCTCACTTTCTCAATGTTGATTGCAGAGACAATCTCCCCAGGGTCACAGATTTGACCTTTTCCTCCCTCTCTATTCTCAGGAATGGAAGTAGAGGCCAAGATTGCTTATGCATATAGGGCAACATGAGGACACAGCATCATCAGAGGGGTTTGAAGATAAATAGCAGTAATATCACAGCTGTATAAAACTGTCATAAACAATGGTCCCATTGGGCAAGTGGATAAAATACTGACTTTACACAGAACAATATTCCTGGGAGAAGGCCCCTAAATTATTCCTTGGGGTATCTTGCTGTTACAGAGGTATGATGGATGTCCATGCATTAGTGGTGCCATCTCCAGCCATCAGAAGTGTTGACACAGATGAAGCATTTTGATTAAGTGTGCCTGTTCAGCTTTATATATTAAAACCTGTATTGGACGGAGAAGCAGAACTCTCACCTTTGCTCCATCTTTATTTGTATTCTCATGATTTGACAAAAATGGAATAAAACAACTGGAAAGACAAGACTAATCTCAACACTCTTATGCTCACTGGAGGCAAGGTCTTCTTTTGGTGGCTGTAGATCTGTCCAATTCTAGGGGTTTGCATGTATTTAAGTAACTATCTGTTGCTGCACTCAAGATCTAAATTACTCCACCTGCAATAGATGGTGTGTTTGTGCAGCCCCTGGCACAGTAGATGTGGGTTCATGTGTAGGTCTTCTGAGTCAATAGATACTTCTGTGAGGCTCCTACTGAATAGATGAAGATAATTCCTCTTTTTTTCCCCCTATCCTTGTTCTATGACAACCTAGGAGAAAAGTCTGCTAATTAGGAGTGGCTGTTGTTGGTTCTTCATTTGCTTCAGAAATTACTGAAGCTCTAATGAAGAGCGTTTGAGGGACAGTTGATTTGTGCAGTTTTGGGAACTGAACCACAGAACATTACACAGGTCAGAGCATCGGTATTTGCTAATATCTGTTGTCTTTGACAGGGTTGTTGTGCCAGGTTTATAGAGGGCATTTTCTGCTAATAATGATTTAACAAGAACAGAGGAAATGTCCCAACACAGCACAAATTAATATACAGGGCAATAGCTGTAATGAGGCTGTAAAAAAAACTCAACACCCTCGAGCTCGGTTTTATTTTTTGACTTCCCATTTTCAGGGATCTGATTGTACTTTGTTTTGATAGCACATGAATTAGGGAAAATGATCGGAAGTCAGGACTGCAGGAAGTTTGGAAGCAGATGCTCTGCGGTGTCTTCACCTGGAGAAGGACAAGGATGATATAAATGGTGGAAAGTACTATATAGTAATCACACCCTTTTTAATGGAAAAAATAATAACATATATTACATACACATAAGATCAATATATATTACAGTAATTAAACATAGATATATAAAAAGGAAAGACTAAAGACTTACTGAGTAAAATAAATTAGTCATTGGCTCTGTTCCCTTGATCATAAACTATATGGTGAAGACAAATCTCAATTTCAGTGAGGGTATGAAAGTTCACTGAACATATTTCAATAAAAAGACCAAAGAATTGGGTCTTTCATCACCCAATGGACTAGATGTTGGATTGAAATTCAGCACCTGCTGATAGAATGGTAGCCGACTGGTTCATTTAGTAAGCCAGAAGAGTCAAGCCTGACTCCAGGTCCCAGTTCATAAAGGACATACGAGGAGTAGAAACTGACTGAAAAACTGTGTACTTGTTGTAGACTAAGGAGAGGATTCTAATGACTAGTGGATGTGTTGGAGCTCACAGATGAAGAAATGGGAGCTGGGGTTTGAAGGAGGATGGAAATGTAAAACCAAGTAGAAGACAACTGAGGTCTCTCTCAGCTGTTTCGAGGTCTGATGAAGCTCTGTGCTATGCTGTGTTTGAGTCTGCTGATCCATGTTTGTGGTCCCTCTGCTGCTACCATTGCTCCTTGCTCCTGACCAACTCCATACAGCCATACCTCATGCTTGGGGGATGCAAGTGCTCATCCCCTGCAAGCTGCATTGGCAGTTTCTCTGTAGCATCACTTGCACAAGTAGTTCAGCCTCCTGGGTTCCTGCCTGTGTTACCTGACAGCAGTCCCATGTCACTCCAAGGCTATCACAGGTGAAAGTAGGTGTCATTTCTCCTCTTTGAATTCTGCTGTTAAAATGGTTATCAAGCACTAATGATAAAATGCAAAATTCCTTACCGCATATGTCTCTACTGAAATGGCTTGTGTGTCCCTAAAGGGGGAAAAATAGTTGGATCTTTCTCTCAATTATTTTTCCGGTCTATTAAACTGTCTAAACTCCAGTTTCTGAAAAATATATAAATAAAATAAAAACCAGAGAGAATAAATGGAAATTGAGGCCTCTGCTCATCTTATCCAGCATCATGGTTTATCATCCCCAGGAGATGTCTTCAGAAGCATGGCTTTATGACCATGAGAGAAAATAATGATGCGCTGAAAAAACTTGCAAATGCACAGCCCTGTTGCGGACAAAATGGATCCCCTAAGTGATTTATCAGTACTATTTGCAAATTAAATAGAGGTAGGAGAAAGAGAAGGGATAGCTCTGTTTAATTTGGTGTCTTTATATAGCAGGGAGAAGCTACCACTGATGGTGAAGGGAAAGGATAAAGGCAGGAGGAGAGAGAGGAAACAGCTTAGTGTCCTCACAAAAGATACATGACATCTGAGGATGGCTCTTGTTCAACTAACCGATTGAAAGAAAGTGTGCTCCCAGCGTATAATGATGTAAACATATACCAAATGAAGTTTAGCTATCCCAGCCTGAATCTTCTTTAGCTTGCTGCCAATGCTTTGAAAAATGCCCTTAACTGTGCCCGAGGCTCTCAGAGGAGACAGGATAGCACCCTGTCATACAAAACCCATTTCAAACACTGTGGATCATATACATTGCACTGCAGATCATATATATTAGATACTTGCCTTTTGGAGCATATACGTACTTGTGCATTATTAGTGAGATTTGGTTTCCCAGCTCTGTTTCTCAGTGACTTTTTAAGGAAAAGACAACAAAGGGACAAGGTACAGCTATGCATAGATGTCTTAAATAGTAAGATTATTTTTGCCTGCATTTATCCCATCATACCTTAAACACCCAACTCACGTACCTATGCATCCTATAAGGCCCAAAAGTCAGTGAAGTTCCTTCACCCCACTGCAGATCTGTCTCCTTTTTGAGATTCCCATTTGTCTCTACTGACTTCAGAGATTAATTTAGAGAGATTAAGTGCATGCACAGAAATGAGGTTGGGTCTGTGGCACAAATCCCTGGATAAGCTTTGCTCTGTGCATTTAGGTGCCCAGAAAAGCAGAATAGCAGCTGGATGCTAAGGCTATGCAGAACCATCTGTCAGGGTTACCTTCAGTATATTCCTGGCTGACCACTGACTTATGTGCATTATGGCTACTCACCTCAACTCCTGTGACTCTGCCCTCACAGCTCCCCACGTTAAAAAAGAGTCTAGGTTAATGGTATTTTCTGCCTTTCTCCATATTGAAGTGCATAAAAGAAAAATGCTGCACGAATCTCACTGGAGCCACAGCTGCTTTGTTACCTGTCCTCAGCAGAAGCCACAGAAATCCAGAACCACTGAGGCTGGACCAGACCTCTGGAAGCCACCTGGTACAACTCCTTCTTGAAGGGTCAAAATTAAGGCTATTCCCAGCTTCAAAGTCACAGCAGGTTAGATTAGGTCAATTTGGGTGAGGTCCCAAACTTTCTGGCTTTACAGTGAAATAAAAGAAAAGCAGCAGTAAGAAGGTGGAAACAGAAATCTAGATTCAGGATCAGGGCACCTGCGTTGTCACTTACTCTCTCATTGTAGTAGGGCACTGGCACGCGATAACATTCCGCGCTTGGGAACGCAAAGTTCACAAAAAAGATGCGTCCTGCTGCTGATGGTAATCTCTGCAAGCACAGCATATGTGCTTGTGTACAATATAATGTATACTCTGAAGGAACAAACAATGGATTCACGTGGTCAGGGCTAAGGGTAGAAATGCTAATTGAGGGTTAGCTGTCTTATACCTCCATCCTACTCTATTCATGCAGTAGCATATGCCCATATGTGACCCGGACATTTCTGCTCCTTTGTAAGGAGTAGGCACAGGAAATGGATTGTAGCACAGCTCAGATAATATTCCTGCCGATTCCATCTACCTCCGCTATCTAGAGCGTGCTTGGCTGGGAAGCTGACTCATTAAATGAGGAGCAGAAAGCAGCAATTTGGTGTTCTGAACTTGTCCCTACCTTCTTGACAAACACCTGTGCAAGTCACATGTTGCACCATCTCACACAGATGGCTTGCAGGCCAGCTCCCTCGTCTGCACAGCACCAGATTGACAACTCTATCACATCCTGAAATGAGATGACTGGAAAACCGTACTTCAGCTACTCTTTCCCATGGGTTGGAGAATCAGATTATATTTTCATAGCTTTGAAATAAAATACCACATGAAGCTTGCAAAGCAAATAATGCTGAAATAATCATGCACTTTTTAACCAATCATTTCACTGAGGAGGAATGCAGTTTAGCTTAAAAATGTTGAAGAGGAACATGGCATGAGCAAATACGTGCATAGGAATAGCTCATTTGTTGTGGTTTCCTGTTCTTCTCAGCGTGTTGTTGCTGTTTATACACCACACAAATCAATTTAAGAGGATCTGGGGGAATCAGAAAGGGTCATATACCCATCTGTCTTCCGTAGCATTCATTGAATGGGTTGGACCTTGGGTTATAGCTCTGCTCTTTGGAGAGGGGTGGGGAAGCTTCTTACACTCTGATAGACTAAAGCAGCTCTCAGTTTTCCCCTGCAGAGTCCCTGCTGCTCTGCTCTCCCTCATAATATCCCAGGTAAAGAGGCTAGTCCTACCCCCTGTCTGACAGTGGTCAGTAGTGAGTGCTTAATGGAAGGAACACAATAAAGATGGAGTGATCTTTTCCTTGGTAAAGTCTCCCAGCTCCTCACAATCTGTGATTTAGGAACTTCTAGTGCTTTAGAGTGGACCCAGATCATAGTCTAGATGTCATCAAAGCAGTCTAGTGTTCACCAGGAACACTAAATTCTCCAGCCTGGCTTATCTTCCTTCTCAAGACCAGCACTCAAGTAAGATATGGTTAAAGACCTGTGCATTCAGTGTGTGTGCGCATTTGGGTGGGAAGAGGAGAGCGGCTATGGCCTTCTAGTGTGCCAGAGCTCATAAGAACAAGCCTTGATCTTTTTTAGAGCAGCCATGCTCTGAATTTCTGTCTCAGCAGCTCCCCCTCGGCCTCTCAGGTGAAACCTCAGCAGATGACTCACCAGTCATTAACTCTGCATTTCTCCCATCAGTCTGGCTGGAGCCAGTGCTAAATTTAAATGCTATACTTTCAGTTGGATCCCATGGAGCGAGAACACTGAAGGATAAACAATACTGGGAAGATCTTTGAAGTGTGCTATGAAATCCAGATGGTTGAGATTTAAACAATGCCTCTTCTTCAGAAGCAGCTCGGAGAGAGGTGACCTTACTTCAAAATGACCAAAGTGGAAAAGAAGTGGCTGAGGAGGAACTTCTTTCCTAGAACTGAATTGTCACCCATAGCTTGAACTCTTTGGGCCAGTCTAACTCCTTCCCCGTGCAGGGAAATCTGTGCTTGAGAAACCAATCCAAACGTTATTGAAAGAAGGTTTTTTGTTTCCCCTTACTGATGAAAGTGACATGGTTTTGAAAAATGAATCCCTCATAAGTTTAATCAAGCGTATTGAGAGACTGAATATTGTAAGAAATCAACATCTTGGGATGCCATGCCATACCACTGTTCAGCAAATACATCTTCAGGCCTTTCTTCTCCTACAGCATTAATATTGAAAATGTGACTATGAGGAGGTTCCTCCTTAGGACATAGTAAGAGAATCCTCAGTCCTAGGTCATGAGGGCTGAAGTGGTTGGTCTCCTGTCTGGGGAGATGACCCAAACTCAGAGAGGAGAAAGGAAGTGGGGAAGAAAATACTGTCAAGAAATTGTTGGAATGGTGACAGTAATCCTGTTGATCTGTCTGCAGAGTCACACAGTTTACTTACAACCTGAACCTCTCAGCAGCTTCAGAGAGAAGTAAAAACCACTTGTAAAAACTTTTCTAACAAATCCAGACATTACCTCAGAACAGAACAAGTAGCACCCAGTCCTTCACAGGTTATGGGTTTAAAATCCTATGTCTTACTCTTTATCTGAATCATTAGTGAGCACTGTAAATAACACTACTGTTTTGGGAGAGCTTCCTCCAGAATCCATGAGCTGTTTCAAGCTGGCTACCCAATTTGGGAGGCAGAAGATGTGAAAACAGTTTCATTCTGGAATATTGCCATGAGAAGTCATGTAGAGATGTTCCCATGATCTGCTAAAGCAGACCTTCAGCACAGCATCGCTGTGCAGGAAAGATGCTAGACAGAGAGGAGACTGAGAGCAGTGAGGGTGGTTAAGTAGCTTTTCACATTCTCAGAGCTACAAACAAGGGCCCAGAGAGGCTGTGGTATTTCTACCCATGGAGATACTCTAGACTTGGCTGGAAAAGACCCTGAGCTGTCCTATTCTCTGGCTGGAAAAGGCCTACTAACTTTGGAAGTAGATCTAACCTTGAATTTGGCCTGCTTTGAGTAAAGGTTTGATCAGATGACCTGTAGGATGTCCTTTTCAACCTAAATTATTCTATGATCCTATGAATCCAGGCAAGGTCAGCAGCAATGCTACTTTCTATTTCTGTACTTCTATTTTCCTCCCTGGCATTAGCCTGCTGGTCTGTTTTTCTTGGTGCAGGATGTCTCTCACTGTCCACCTCTATCAAGTCCAACTTGATGAAGACCTTGACCAGAACCTCAAGGTGCTATAACAGCAGTTATAACCCTATGAAAAACAAAGGAATTCCTCCATTTGTGCACAGCTGGTGTTATAAGTCTAAACTGATCGAAACGAAACAATGAAACCCAGTATCACAAGAGTATGCTCAGCTTTTTCCCTTCTTATCTTGCAGAAAGATATACAGTAATCTACACAAAAGGATGAAAAATGCATCAGAGGAGAGTATGGTGGTACCTACAGGAGCACGTTAGGCATGAAAAGGATGCACAGCACAAAGACAACTCAGTTTCAGAGACTGCAGCATGAGTAGTTCCGCTGAGGTTTCTTGGAGCAGGTTTGGCACATTTTGCGAAATCGGTCGTGGCTCCAGCACTCTCCCGAATGTGCATCTGTCACAGTCCTCCCATGCCAGCGAGGCTTTTACACTGGGTGTTGGTTGCACCTGCATGTTTTCCTGCAACAAGAAAAACTGTATGGTTTAAGTAGCTTTTCACATTCTCAGAGTTACAAAGAACATGGGGATAAAATAATAATAATGATAATAACAATAAAAAAAGAGATCCAGACCTACGTTGGCAAACATAATCACAAGGTATATTAAAAAGTTAAACATAGCTCGGCGCTTTGAAAATCAAGCACCACAGGAAGCCGAGGATGTGTTGTCCCTTGGCTTTATGTCACTTTTTAAAAGGAACGCTGTAATTGAGTAATCAGCTTGCTGGTTGTCATGGCAATTGCTGCCGGCTGCTGCAGGGAACCGGCCTCCGCACTTTGTCTGTGCCGTGCCGAGGGCAGCCACCCACCGCCGCTCCCCCAGCATCCCTGCGCTCACGGGCTGCGGAGCCCGAGCGCTCGCTAGGACTTGGCATCAAGCAGCGAAGGGGAATAAATATAACATGGGGAGACCATGGCCTGGAGGAGGATTTGAGTCACAAATCTGATGGCACCTTCTGCTGTTGGTCGGTGACTTGGGGTGCGCTGTTAAGTCATTTAGCAGATGGCAGCGCTAGTGTGGTTTGGATCTCACGCTAGTGGGGGGCTCGGGGGGTTAATTCCAAATGTAAATGCAGTGTGGTAAAGGGAAAAGTATGTACAGGATCCGTACTGGGAAAGCTGTTTGTCAGTGGCCTTTACCTGGTGATTAAAGTCAACTCATGCTGATCAGCATTTAAACTTCTAACTGAAGGGCGGATCTGCTCGCAATAGGACGTGTGCGTATGGATGAAAGAAGGAAAACAGGTTAAGTTGAGGTTTCTCAAATGCACAAAGGGAAACGACTTCTTTTATCCACTGTCAGAACTTCACCTGCTGTTTCTCCCAGGGAATCCTCTCGTCGGGAGCTCGAGAGAAGGTTTCTGAAGAATGAAATGACCGTATTTTCTAGAGAGAAAGGCACAAGAGACTAAATCACACAGTAAATGACAGATCTGTTTGACTGAGAATAACTCAAAATCTTCCATTTTGCTGGCTCCCCTCATTCCTAGCTGCTTCCCTGGCATTCCCACACCAACCTGGAGCTATCACATTCCCAAGTGAATTCTAAGATCTCTGAGCAGGGCTTCCTTCATTGTACGCAGTGGAAACATCCGAACTTCCCATATAGTGAATGGGAGAAAGTCTTCAATACTTCTTGTTGACTGCAGTCACAAATGACAAGCTGCACAAAACATCTAGAAATTAAGTACTCTATTGGTGAGCCTTACTGCTTCAGGATCTTGTGCCTCATAGCACTACCCCGGCATGAGTATTTCTGCACTTGCTGCCCTGAACATTAGTAGAAGCTCTCCTAAACCTGCAATTTGACCCAAGAGAGTGGTTAAGATTAGGTTTTTCTAGGCATGCCTTCTATACTAGGTGGGAAGAGCAGCCCATGGAGTAGATGCGCTCTTCGTCTCACTCCCCTTCCAACATGCTGGCCATGATGCCGATGTTCCATATTAACACGTTAACAAATCGAGTGCAACCTTAGCCCCGGCAGAGTGAGTCCCACGTGTGCTGAAAACCACTCTTTGGTCACAAAGTGGCACTTTCAGATTTACAGCACAGAGTCCCCTTCAAGGGCTGCTTAAGGATCATCCTGAAAAGACAGAGGTGCTACAGGCTCCCGATCAGCTCAGAGCACTTGTGACTCCAGTGCAGAACTGGAGTGAGCTGGGGCAGTGCTGAGCCGCTGGGAGCAGAGTGATGCAATATTCCCAGAGAGGGAGTCCCTGACCTGAGGTCACCTCCAGAGCTACATCATTAGGACAATATTCTAGCTTCATTTCTCCGTGCAAACATATGTTGAGGTTTTGGCCTTAGGTCCCTAGTCACAAACTGAACATGTCCTTGACAGGACAACAGATAATTCATCTTGATAGGAAAACAGATGATGCTTTTAGATTTACTCTTCTTCAGGCACTGGGATATTGTGGCTATGACCTATACAGAGAATGAAGGCAAACCCCAAAGTCCTTTAAATACAGATTAGCCAAACCACAATGGTAATTACAATGCCATCACTCCACAAAAGCTGAAGTTTGTATTAAACACAACCAAGCACATAATACCTGTCCTCCTAAATGACCAAGCAAACAGGCTAGGAGAAACCAACATGTTCTTCCTTGGATTCAGGTTCTTTTCAATATTTTACTTATTTCGGTCATGCAGCATCTCAGAGCTTCATAAATAAGGTCTGAAGTAAGTGACAAATGAAAGACTGTTGTCTCTCCAACACACTAAAAGATTTCTCCGTAATATGTCTGATGGCATCTCAAATTAATACTGTTTCATTTGTTTGCTGTCTTCTGCACACCCAAAACATATCAATATAATTCTGGAAATTAGTTCTTATTACTTAGCTGCTTCTACAAGAGCCAGTGGAGACTGTATGATGCACTTTGCAGAGTTTACATAAGTATTACTTTTTTTCCCCTTCCATTTTTAAAGGTAAAATGGTGTGTGGTTAAATGCTATCTGAACCTCAGAGACATCTGCTAGCACAGTATAAGAAAGTGAATATTAAAGCTGATCAAATTTAAGTGCACCATAAGTCTTGACAATGTCCTTTAAAAATTGGTCTCTGCACACTGGAAAAAACATTCCCCCGTTTGTAATAATCATATTTCCCTTTGCTTCTCTAAGTTTAGCATACTTTGTTTTGCACTCTGCAATGTCCTTAGCACAATATGCCATGCTCAAGTCTATCTAGCAAGTTGGAACAGTGATAGCAATTTTAATTAATCACTGTAAGGTTCTCTTTTGCATGAAGAAGGCTCAGCCTCTTTGACCCATTAATTAAATTGTGGAATTTACAGTTCCTTGAAAATGTTGAAGAAGCAAAAGATTAGACAGATCTGAGCTGTATTTGAAATGGAAATTGAGACACATTGGGTTGTGGATAGGGAAGAGCAAAGTGACATGTTAAAAAATGCTTTTAGTTCAACAGCCATCCACTAAGCTAAAGCCAATTGGAAACATGAATTTTCTGTGACAAAAATAATACAGCAGCAAGAGGCAATAGGTTAGATCTTTAGGGGTGAATTGGTCAAGCTCCTTCAATCCCAACAGAAACTCTTACTTCCACAGCAAGAATTTGGGTTCTACACTTCTGTGAGTGAAACAATCTAAATTATTCCTCTTTGTAACGGAATTAAATCCTGACATGTTTGGGCAATGCCCTGGAGAAGAGAAGGCCAACTGAATAAAAAGACAGAGCAAAGAATGGGGGTCCCTCTGGCCCCAGCTGAGTTCCCAACTCACAGTATGTCTGCAGGCGAGTCACTCGCACACGTCTTGTGCTGCAAATGAAACTGCAGAGGTGGGCGTTAGCACCAGGCTCTTATTGTAATTCAAAGTCTCTCTCAGTGCTGAGGTAGGAAAAGTAAATATTTTATTGAAAAAAGTAGTTGCTTATAATGTTAAATTCATCGATAAGGAGACTCAGATTCCTTTAAATTCTTTCTGTTGGTTACTAAGGTAAGAATCAGTTTAGTAAAACCAGTAGATATTTCTTCTGGGAAATTCTTGTGGAGTATAGTAGAGAATTGTATATATTTCTCTGTTCTATCTTGTAATATTGAATTAATTAACACAGGAACCTGCTGCGGATCCCACTCAGACAAACAACTGGAACTCTGACTTAGGTAAAGCACATTAGCAACAGACATACATCTCTCCAATCACTACTACTTGTTTGCATTCTCAAAGCATTAAAAATCTCTGTAATAAATGCACCACAGACATGGAGTAAAAGATGCTGCCTGTCTCCAAGCCTTGAAGCACTGACACCACTTTACTCCAGGAAAACATCTGAGGTCTGAGCTAAGTTCATGTATTTGGGTTCAGTTGGATTTGGGTTTATAGCTTGTGCCTGGCTGCAAGGTGGACTGGAAAGGAGAATGGAGCAGATCTGGGACGTCAGGAAGAAGGGTACGCACAGGGATTGCAAAGCACACAATTCTGATGGTGTGATTTTGCCTTTCTGTTGATTTCCCAAATCTTCAGGGCTCGTACCAATAGAAATATGCTTGACTGGGTATAGCTGTAAGTTAATGACATTTTTTCATCTACTAAGATTTGACTTCTTTTTTCCCCAAAAGAGATCTGTACTCAAACTGTAGTTGAGAAACTTCATATCAGCAAAAGTAATGTCTTCACAAAATTTAAATCATTACAAGTATTTAATATTCATCTCCTTGCTTTTCACCTCCGCAGACCATCCATGCTTATTGAATTTATTTCTGTCCCAGCCACAGGTACGTACTCTCCTACTCCCATTCCTGGTATCTCCTATTGCCATCCTGTATGCAGAACAGCTCCTCCAGGGCATGCACGTATCTCATTTGGGCCAGTGTCCAGGCAGATTAGACATGCAAATAGTCAGCTTTGTACTATTTGAAGGCTCAAACTGCAGATGTATTGGGAAAATCACTCAAGAAACTTGATTTTGTATATGGATGAAAAATGATTAGAGTGAAATTCTATTCTGCATGATTAGATATTTGTTTTCCTAAACTCTTTCCTAAATATGATATTCCCCTCCCCCAGACAATGATGTTTCCAGGATTGCTTCAGTCAGTCATTATGTTTAGGACAAGTCTTTGGCCTCCTTACTCTTGGCATGACAGTATTAACAATCCTTACAAAAACATTTATCCACATCTTAAGCCTTCTTGGCAGTATTAAATCATCTACCATCCCACGTATACAAGCTGGCTGATGGATGTATGCAAATGCCTAGCGGTAGGAAAAGACGTTTTAATATACAGCCCCAGTAAATTACCGAGATTATTACAAGATGAGAGAAGGCATGATAAGTTGTTCTGTTGTTGACTATATATTCCCAGGATACAATGGTGACAGACAGGCAAGCAGATAGGTATTTGGGGTACCTATCGAGCTGAGAATCTCAAACATAAATAATGTTCCGTGTTATCCAATTATTTGCTCTGTAGCTTTCTCAAGCTGCATGAGCACTGCCCTCTTTCTAAATCTCACAGGTTTCTAATTTAAGTGAATAAAGAAGTAAACGTTTCCATTTCTACTTGCTTCCTACAAATAGCTCCCAGCAGGGAGCATGATGCAGAGCAGTGGGTATTTAATACCTCTGCGTGGCCCTTTGCTGCTTGGGCTATGGCTACGACATTCTGCATTGTGCCTGCGCCTGGAAAAAACATAGGTGTCCATGTGTTAGTGCAATGCTGATAAATTCAGGCCCATCGGTTGCCCCAGAAGCCAGGGCTGCGAGGTCGGACCCTGCTGTGCCACTGCCGGGCCGGCTGCCTGCAAATTCGGGAGGGGAAAGTGGAGGGTGTGTTGTGTGTGTATGTGGGGGGTGTGTGTGTGAAGAAAGCTCTCCCGTGCTCCCCACGACTCGCAGCTCGGGGTTGTAATTTACAAAGTGGCAGCAGGTGGCGCTCGGGAATACACCGAGCAGCTCCGGGCTCGTAGGTGACAAATTCGGAGCTCCCCGCGGCGGCTGCGGTGCCCGACGCATCTGCAGCTGCAGCCCCACCGGGGGTGGTGGGAAGCAACAGCCAAGCTCACCTTCCTGACTGCTCCTCGGCTACCAGCGCTATTTAAAGAAAGGGGAGAGAGTAGGAGGAACCCCAAATCCCATTTTGAAGTGCAGTTTCAGCTTTAGCTCTGGCTTGGTAAGAAAATTGAAAAAAAAAAACCAAAACCCAAAACAACAAAACAAAACACCAAAACCCCCCACAAACAATCAAACCAAAAAACATTCCTACAGAAAGGATATAATTTTGTAGCAGATTCTAGCAGCATGTAGAAAACTATTTATTTAATTCTCCACTTGAAATCTTTCTGGACTTCTCCATAGAGTAAATGCTTGCAGGATAGAGCTGAAAAATACAATCCCAGAGTTGGAGCAGAGAGGGACAGGAGAATTAATTTTCAATACCTTTATTTTTCTTCAGTTTATTTTTCTTCCTATTATTATTTTGCATTCAGTGGAAGATTTTCTTCAAACCACTCAAGATGCTTTTCTGCTGTTATTTTTATTTCATTGCCTGCGTTCTGAACTAATATCCAAGCACTTATGGGAGATTTATGGATCTGGAAGCAGAAGGTTTGCTGTCAATCGGGCTTGCTTTGCAAGCAGAGACCTGTGCCTGAGCAGGTCAGCAGAATGGATTGCATAAGAGAAAGAAAAAATATATTCGTTTTGAAAATAAAAAGGAAAGAGATAGAGGGAGATGGCATGCATCTGTTATTTATTTCTACAATTAGCAGCTGACTGTGCTCTGCATTTCAAGCAGATGAAGGTCTTCCTTCTCCTTTTTAACAACAACAACAAAAATATCTGTTTAGTGGCATTGTTAGATATTATACTAGGACTTTACTATTTTATTACACTTTTTGTCACCAAGTGTGCTTTAAAAAGCAGAACAAAATCTCTTAAGTGACTATCAGAACTTGGCCTCATATGCACAATAACAAAAATGCATTTATGCTGCTTTCGACATGTCAAAGCTTTCCGCAGACCTTAAGTACGTAGCCACAGGAGACCTTTCCACACTACATATGTTAAGACCATCAGAGCTAGCAGGCAGTATTTTCCCAGCACTCGTGTTTACTGGTGCCAGGTTGCAGGCAGCTGGCCAAGGCTGTGGGCAGGGGCGGGTGCTGCGAGCAGGGGCTTCTCAGCAGAGCAGGGGCACAACTTCTGGCCATGCACCATCCCAGCGCAGATGGCGTGGCTGGCTGTCATCCCAAGCTTTGTCTGTGTAAACCTGAGCCACTGGCTTCCAGGAGCTGTCCGAAACCTCCTACACTTGGATTTTTGGTAAATCTTATTTACCCCTGCATCACACGATACGGGGGCAATCTTGAACTCGCTTGTGGACTTGGCATCAGCTCAGAATTCCTACTAAGGAGCAAAAATGGAATAGAAATGAAGCCTGCATCTGAAGCCCAGGCCATATGTGAGGTTTTCCTCTACATGGCATACCAGCTGCTGGCCCTACCTGTGGTCCCAGCTGCAATTAGGATGTGGAAGGACAGCATGTTTGGTTTCTATACTGCTACTGAGCCACGCTAGTGCAGCCCTGCTGTCAGTGCTCACTGTCTATTTGAGAATATCTGGGGGCAAAAGGGAGTTAAAGTAAGATAACTGAAGAAAGGCTTAGATGGATATTTCAGGGAGCCATCTGGGGCAAGACAGCTATAACTGAGACCAGGCAGTTAGGCAGAGGAGTGAGTGGCAAAGCAGCTCTGTGTATAGTAAGGAGATAGTATTGCTAACTAGCCCCTGGTTTAGGTGACACCTTTTAGAAATTTAAGTGTAATTCTTCCAAAATAAGAGGTCCAAAACAGACCTTAGACTGGGGAAAGCCTTTATGTCCTGTTTAGACATCCTTCCAAAGGTCAAGCTCAAGACAATAGATTTCAGCTTCTATATGCACCAATTCAAAGGGGGATTCAGAGCATCGGTTACAATCCCTGTTGCTCACACTAAGGAGAGCCTTAGCAAAGGTCTTCCCAAAGCATCTCCAAAGCAGTAGCCTGGAGTTAGCATCTTCCATGTAAACTTTCTAAAACCTTGTTCTTCTCTCTGTGGAACAGGGTTGACTTTACCTGACATTCACCTCACTCTAATATAAGATCCATTACTAGTCTGTAAAAATCAATTAGCAACTTAGCACTCAATACAAAAAAAAAAAAAGAGCTGCTTATGGACTTACGACAATGTGTTAAACAATTTTTCAACTAAAGGCTTTATTGCTGCGGTGACCTCCCATCCTACAAGGAAAAGAAAGTCCAAGATAAACATATGCTTAAAGTTTCTACTGTCAGTATTAATAAGATCAGGCATAGCGCAATATCTGTGTAAGAGCAAGAAACAACTATATAGCTGCAAAGCTGCTCATCTTAAAATTAGAGTGAAATGGTTTTCCCTTGTGACCAGAAGACATTGCATTTCTTTTTCACCGACAATGTTTTCTGCAGTTATCCGGCTCTTGGGAAGTCTCCTCCACATATCCAGTCAACTATCACCATTTTATTTTACTTTATTTAAGGAAATGAACCTTCAAAAAACTAAAGTGATAACAAATAATGCTCTATTTTGTTCCTCTCGGTGATCCTGTAATGAGGTCTGGTTTAAGCCTAATTTTTCAGCTGTGATAGACATTTGCATTCTTTTTGCATGTGCCTGTGTGTGCACACACATGTACACTTCTGTCAGAGGCTGTACTGTGTGAGTTCTCAGTAGGTGAAAGTAAGCCTCTTATTTATTTCTGCTTGCTTGCTAACCTTTTAAATCAGAAGACATCACTTAATGACAGCATCAGGCTTGAAAGCACTACTCATTCTGCACCCACCGGTTTGACTCATGGCCAGCCTGACTCAAACCTTTCAGCAAGACAGGAGTTCCCTGGGGTGTGCTGGTCTCCAGCTTTTTGACAAAGCCTTTAAAAGAAACAAAACAGAACAAGGTCTCTTGGTACTTTCAGTTTGTCTCAACCTGAGCTTTGGCAAGTAGCACCTTATCCTTGTGTTTGAGCACCGTTTCTTCTAGAAGAGGCCGAGATGAACAAATTTCAGAAGTATTTAGACGAGTTAAAAGCATAACAGGGAAGGTCAGGGTGTGCTGAAGATTGGCTGCGTAGTGCAGAAACAATCACGCAAACCTCAAACTAACGAGTTTGGGTACCAGCAGACTAGACGCAGCAGCACAGAGATTAGAGCAGGCTGCCAAACTCACTGACGAGGCAGGGTAAATGAGCTGCGTGCTGGGTTTCATGCTGCTGAAACTTGACTGACTCCACTCCCCGAGCTAGGCATCATATTTTCACACATACCATCAGTGCCTCATAACCAACCTCCTCGAAAAGCTCTATTACATGAAAGAATTCATATAGCTCATAGAGGGAAGGAAAAAAAAGGAAAAAAAAAAAAAAAAAGAAAAGAAAAGGAGCTCTTGGGAAGTGGGAGCCATTGCAGAAAATAAGCAGCAGACCGCTGATAGCTAAAAGTTTCTGGAATAAATCTGCCCTTGTCTTAAAGACCCCTGCACATAACCCATAGCATGTGCTTGAGAAAATAACAGGCAGGCAGTAACATCAGCTAGTGCATATGCCCAGCACGCTGCCATCAGCTCTGGGACATTGTACAGTCAGTGCTTAGGATAATACTGTCAGAAGAACTTCTGACTTTGTGGTGGTTGAAGAAATTTCTGCAGGCACTCTGTTTACAAAATACACGGCGATGAGGTATCTTCATGCAAGATGGCACTGTTTCCTTTAGTGTCATTTAATTTCCTTTACTTAGTCTTTCCTCATCTTTTGCTATTCATGTGCTTCAGGTCCAATTTCCACTGAATTTTCATTTCCTGTGAGTTTAACTACAAAGTCATCTGTCTTGGAAATTTCTTCGTAGATTGAGACTTTATATTCCCCTCTAGGTCTTCTATTATTTAAATAAAAACAATTAGTAGGTGAAAAACCTGTCTTCCTTGATACTGAAACCTCAATTTCAATCAAACATTTCCCATGTACATAAGATGTTGTAGTCTATTCCATTCCTATAACTTTCCATAGGTACTAATTCAAGAAAAGATTTTCTATTACTTCATATATGGAATATTCTTTTTTTATTCTTTCAAAGGGGTATGTCATATGAGTTACATCACTAGTGTGCAAAAAGATCGGTTTACTTTTTCCCCATCATTTTCCATGCCAATTGTTAGACTTCAAAAAGAAAAAACACACATGGCAGCTGGGTGCCAGTAATTTTTGAAGTCTGACTCTGTGTCTTTTGCATCTAAACTCTCCTGTCAGGTTTCATTGCAGGCATTTTTCACTGTTCTGTTTTGTCGTCTTTACATCTCAATCCTTAGCTTGCTTTCTTTTTCCTTTTCCCTTCTTCCCTTTCTTGAGTAAGATTAAGCCTCATGCTGCATTTGCCTGCACAAATGCAATAAAACAGGTTAAAAAAATATACCTTTACCTACCAAAACACTAATTTTATTTCTATCCACATTTCAAAAGAGCAAATTTGTTTTCAAACAGAAAATATCTATGATGCAATTTTTTTTAGCTATAGGTAACATGCTTCAACCTTTGACAGCACTGTTAAAATGATAAACCTATTCTGAAGCATTAATCTTTACCCTTCATGCACAAAATGGCCTGGATTTATATATGTCAGACACTGATGAAAATTGGAGTGAAAAAGGGAAGGAAGGGTGAAGAGCAACATCTTCAACATTACCCAAAAATCAAACATTATTCTTCAGTTTTTTAGAAGGTGGCTTTCATGGGAAAGAAACATGCTGGACCTATTAATACTGTGCTGCAGCAAGACTCTTCTTCCTAGGTAGCACATTTCTATCTCCATCACACTGGAAACCTAATCAAACACCCCCCCCTCCCCCCGGGACCTCAGTGCCAGTGCTCTCCTCCTGGTGCCAGCCACGGGGCTCAGCTCGTTCATAGCAACGCGAGGATAAAAGAGCAATTGCTTGTTTTATGTCTGTTGCTGAAGAGTAACTAGAAAGAACTCGGCCCGATGCAGCTCTGCTTCTTTTCCCTCATCCAAGGAGATGTTGGTCTTTATCCCAAGAGGCTTCAAAGCACAGAGGTGAATTGCTGAGGTTGGGTGCTCTGTCTTGGGTGGAAAGGAGAAGGAATTCAGTCCATCTCTTTTCTTTTGGTAACAGAAAAGTCCTCTACCATGCATCCAGGATGGGATGTGGAACCATACATGGTTCTTGGATGTAGTTAAGAGGAGAGGCTACCTGCTTCACGCTGACACTTTCTCTGCTCAGTCCAGCCAAGCAAGCTGCTCCAACAATGCCCAGACCTCCACCAGCACACAAGGCCAAAGCTGTTCCTACAGCTCCTCTGGGGTTACGGAGAGCCCGTCTTCTCACTGTCCCAGGCAGCAACTGTTCTGGTAGGTCACCTGGACCCTCCAAGGAACCCACTGTAGCAACTGCCATGAGGTGGGAAGGGGGTACCATGACACAAAGATAAGGCATGTCTGTAGCCTCTGAGCTTCACCTTTCCTGAGTTTTCAAAAAGGCTGCTACAATGCTAAGAGCATCTCAATGAAATAATAACATAAAGGTTTAGTCATCTTAAACATAAAAGTTGATTCCTTCTCTCCTGTTATTCTCCCTCCCACCCCCCAAAAATTATTATTGTATTTCATTTTTATTTGTACTTTCTGAAGAGTAATGCATTTCCAAGAAAAGGATTAAATCTCTCAAAGTGAGGTAATAAAACTGAAGCTGTAATGAAACTCACTGGATATACGGGGAGATATTTCATTTAGGCATCGGAATAAAAATCTAGTTACATTCCTGATCAGAATAATTCATGACCAAAATGCCTCATCCTATTTTTAATTGCCCTTGTTTTTCAAATAAAAATTATAGAGGGTTTGGTGAAATCATTGCCTGTCAAACTTAGGTTGTGAATGGCTCAGTGAATCTCGAGGGGCACTTTCAGTTTTTAGGGCAATTCATTTATTTATTTGGCTATACTAATAAAGCACACATCCAGAGATTTACATTCTTATTCTACTACTTAAAATGTATGAACCATACGGAAGTGACAGCAAGGATCAACAAGAAAGAGCTTGCACAGAAGCTCTGAACAATATTCCTATTTCTTCCTACCAAGATCAGGAAAAAAAAAAGTCACCCAAAACCCCCAGCTTTTCCTTAAAATTCTAGGGAAGAATACAATAGTTACATAATTGAGATCTATTCCTGCTTTTCAAAAAATATCTGAAGTGCTTGATTAAACCAAGAATCGAAGCATACTGGCACATTTTATCCGATTTGCTAATAATGGTTGCTGTAAATATTTAGTGACCTGACATAATATACTTGTTTGTACACTGAAACAAGGAAAAGATACAGCTCGCTCATTTTAGAGAAACATTAAAATACAATAGGAGAGACAAAACAGAATGCAGTGGGAAAGCTATTGTAGCTTATAATGTACTTTTCAAACCAGCATAGTTACATTCACTGTAGAAAACGTTTCTCCCTCAAACCAGAAAGGTTTGCAGTAGAAAGGGATGTTATCAGCTTGTTACCAAAAACCAAAGAGTGATTATCCTCTCTGTCTATGCTGAGAGACACCTTTCTATCAGAAACTGTAATGGAAGATTAGATAGATTCTTTTTCTGTCCCCTGCCCCCAGAAAAATACACTGTGTGATATTCTAGCAGCCTTATTAATTCTTTAATTAAAATAACTGCATCTTCATATTCCTCAACTATCATACCTCTGTGGCTGCCAAGTACACATAAATTTCCCAGGTGTGCTCCAAGCATGACTCTTCCTTTACTGGTAAGGCACACAGCAGAGCACCCCAAGATTAGGTCAAATTTGCTTTGCAGTGGCTCCTTCCACAGGAGGGTTCACACACCACACACACACACAGCCTTTACTACAAGCACCATGGCTCACTCTTCATTTTTCCATAATGAGCTCTTTACCCATTAGCCAGTATTAATGCAAAGTACCCCACAGCACCTCAGCCATCAGTCCTTGGTTCTCTTGGTCTGTTCCTACCAACAGCCACCTTTTGAGTCCAAATTCACCACTCAGGTGAATTAGTTCAATGAGTAACAAGGTCAGTTATTCATTAGCGAATTACTTCAAAACAAAACATAACATCCAGCAACCAGGTCCAAACAACTTAAGTCATCAGTTCTTTCACAGACATATAATCAGTTTCTCAGATGTCTGATCATGCATTTTTGTATTGATTATTCTATCATATATGTATCAAATTTATCTGAATTAGTTAATTATATATGCCAGGTACACACATAAGCCCCAATCATCACTACACTATTTTATCTGATATCTTCCGATCTGCATGTACTCATCTCTATTGTGCTTTTTTCAGTCCTTTCACAAACCAAAGAGATCCTGCTCCATGGTTTGCTTTCTAACTTATACAATTTTAAACATCCCGACAGTTTAGATGCATAATTAGAATAATGAGACTCACTGTTCTTCAAGCCTGCACAGCATTGATTTAGCCTACAGACCTAATCATTGTGGTCTTTCTTTGGCCCTAAACACTAATAGTGTGCGTTATCTTTAATAAATTACAGATCTACTTCAGCATACAGGACCTCATGCAAAGCCAAAGGAAGAAGGGAGAGCTTCCTCTACAACTCGAGCATCTTTGACCCAGAAACACTGTCACCCTTACAAATACACTTTACCGAATGTATATCTAATATAGAGATCTAAGAAAAAAATCCTGTGTTCTTTCTGTTTGGTGTGACAGAGACCAATGCTTACCCACACAAACATAATGATTCCTGTGTAGCTACGACAGGGAAGAAGTGTACCACTGACCTTGGCATGTGGACTATATTCATTTATCTGACTAAATCTGAAAAAATGAAAAAGGCCATCAAAGAGACACTGCTGATGAATGAAAGCTTCCTATTTCTGCTCTTCCACAAGATATTTCTTTTGCAGCTGGACTGTTACAAAAGATTTGTCATAAAATTTTAGACTAGCTTCCATGTAGCTGTGGTGAGGAGAGTACATTTGCTCTTCATTACCCAATACATCTCAAATTGCTTCCTGCTCTTGGTAGCTCTGATGGACCATTGTTCACTACCCTATTGTTGTGTATAAGCTGTCAGCTTGAATAGTGAGAAACTCACGATGGGACACTGAAGTTGTTCTCTTCATAACACAACTGAAAATAACACCCAAACCAAAACACCCGTGCAGTATAAAATACGAGCAAGAATCTGAGCAGACTAATCATTTTATATGCTAAACATCTTGCCAAACATCTGTTTATCTCAGTCTCTGAATGAAAGCAGGGGGAGGTTTGCACAAGGAGGGGCTATACCACTGAACACGGAAAGCCAACACACCAATGCAAATCAAATGCAAATCTGCTGCTGCTTGCCAAATTGAATCAAGCCCATGTAATCTTATTTCTCAGCTTCTCTGAAGATAAGTTTGTCAGATGGGCCAAAGTTAGTGATGACAAAGATAGAGGACCAATATCTCGTGAACATAAGGAAGTATCCAAAATTAATATGGTTAGGAATGGGAGTTCAGAGACAAAGAAAAGATATATCCCAATTTAATACTCTCTGTAAGAAAAGAACGCCCTTTTCAAGTAATGGGCAAATATAAAAATATGAAAAGCGGGGAAAATCACTGAACAGCTAGCTATCTGCTTTACAACATTTACTGACTCCAAATGTTTAAGAGTCTTTTTCTGAGTAAGCAATGCAAAAAAACCCAAACCCTAATAATTCAAGTACAGGAAAGTGGTTGATTTTGATTGCAGGTTCACACACACAAAACCCAAAGGTTATCTGTAACTTACCACTTTCCCAAGTCATATGAATGACAAGGTAAAAAATGTTTTTAATTTATGAATTCAGTGATATTTTCTTTGCTAAGGAGTAAGGAGCTGAACTTAGCAAAGGGGAAAAATAATAACTCCTTAAAAAAGGCAGTGTTCAAAACCCAGCAAAATAGAAACAAAAATACAGTATGATTTCCAACAGAAAGGCAATGAGAATATTTAGGACTATAAAAGAAAATGGAAAGAGATTCTCTGAGCTATCTCCAGCTGTATTATCAGTGGTGAACAACCAGGCAGATGCACTCCATGGCATCTGTCATTGCAAATGGATTCCAGTGAGCTTTATAAAGAAAAAAAAATACAGCCTGCCTGCGTAACCAGCCAGTGCCTTGGCTGACCTCAGCCTGGGTGTATTTGGCTCTAAAGCCAAATTAAACTCACAGCGTTTAAGTCAAGGGTAACCAGCACAGCCATTCCTGACTCTGATGGATGAGTTATTTTGCTACTTATGTTTGGGGGATGGCCAAATGCCAAAACAGACTTTTTACAGCTGCTGTAGCATCACCTCTCTGCCATTCATACACAGGTTTCAAATATTGCTACAACGCACAGGCAATCCAGTTTGCAGTGGGTCAGAAAATCTGTTCTGTTCCAGAAAAGCATTTGACTTTTCACTTAGGATACAGAAATCACACATGCAGTTAGCCTAGCCTAAAATTTCTTTGGGTTTTGCCTCAGCAGAACTTGCTTTCTGGTTATCGTGGTAAATCTCCAACTTTCCATGAAAGGCAACCTGCTTCTAGGTGAAATGTCACTTATTGGTCCTCCAAACCCACAGTGGGGCACCATCTCTGGGCAGTGAGAAAAGCCATGGAGAGGGGAAGGCAGACTGCAGCCCATGTCCTCCGGTGGTCCCACCTGCTGGGGCTGGTGTTTTGGGGCTCCCTGGTGCCCTTCATCACCCTGGGCAGGCTGGGCTCCTGCCTTCCAGCTACCGGTCCCAGGAGTGCCCTGTTGGCCCCAGACCAGGAGTGGAAAGACCCCTATAAAGCTAGAGCAGAAGTTGGGGCCATGCCGCCTTCCTTGGTGTCCAGAGCTGGGTCATGGCAGGAGAAGTGGCACTCAAGGCAGGAGCTCTGTTTTTGCAGCAATGCCTGTGGTGGCCCTGCCAAGGTGCCGCTGCCCTGGGAACTTCTCTGGGGTACAGGGCAGTGTCTCCATGCTTGGGTGCTGCCCTACATGAGGAGGTTGGACTAGATACCTCTCAAGGTCCCTTTCAACTTGCATTACACTATGATCTTTTTTCCTTCTTCCTCAGTGCTACTTTTAGAAAGATTGTTATGGAAGTGCTCTAAAAGTGAAGTCATAGCAATGTTAAAAATGCACAGCAGCACTGCAAGTATTTTAGCTCAGAAGGATTATCTCATGGCCACATATGATAAGTCTGAACAAAAGCTGTGTAGACATCTTTGTCATCTCCACAGGTGTCAAAAGGGCAAGAGATTAAGAAAATTTAGGCAAAGTTTTCTAGATTTTAAACTTGGAACTTTAAAAGACTTAGACATGTAGGCAGTTGGAAAGTTCAAACAGTCACCTGGAAATGACCAAAACAGGTTAATGACATCCCACATTTCTTATATGGCTTGTTGGAGTTGCTGATGTCTACAAAATGCCAATTACTCTACATACCTCTCCTACAGTATTTGGGACTGTGTTTTTATCTATACTCTGGAGACTCTGAAATTCCTGCCCTAATTCAGAGGGTATACAAGCAGTAAGTCAGCAGCAACGTATCTCATGTCCATCAGGCCTCAAGTCACAATGCAGCAGTTCATGCCTTCTTCAGGAAGCTTTCAGTAGTCTGTAAGTTAAATCAGCAAAAGTTGAAGATCACTAATTTAAAACATCTGACAAATTTATGAGATACAAGATCACTGAGCTGAACTGCATTTCAAGAAAAAGTAAAATCCATGTTCCTGATTTAAACAGGTTAGTAAAACACTCAGAACTGACAGAGCCAGACCTGCTCAGCCAGCAGTCCTACCTTGTCATGCCAGCTCCAGGCCCTTTCTCCTAGCTGTGCGTCCAGCTACCCACTCCTACTATTGATCCTGGGGTTTAAACTGTGTTCAAACAATACAAATAATCTTAATTCCTATTTCTCCAACTGAGAAATGTAAATGGCATGAGCTGCTTAGCCAGCAGAATGGATAAAGGAAAGCAGAAAGAAAACCCATACTTAATAAATGGTGTTTTATTTTCTACAACACCTGTTGAGGTTTCAATGTGCAGCACAGAAGTGACTTTTAGTTTCATGCAAACATTTCCAAAGGCCTGAAAATACTCTATAACTCTTTCTCCACAGTTAACTGAGCTAAGAGTAAGTAGAGTTTATCGTAACTTAGAATTAAGCTAACCTCCAAGGAGGTGTTTATTGTAGACATGCAGCTATATTTCTCTATCAACTTTGCATAAAATAATTTGCATTGTGCTAACCCAGGGCAAGGTGCTGTGCAGACAGGGTGTTATGTTCTGCTCATCTGCGATGTTTTAACAAACCAGCCAGAAGACAGATGGGAAGGACAACTTGCCTGTATCATTATTTATCTCACTGATAAAGGCAATACTGCAGTTTGCCATCCTCTCTTACACAGCTGTGCTGTGAGCTCCATCTCCTGAGTGTTTCCCTGCTCTTACTATAACAGTGAGTAGCAGCTAGTCTCCCCAAAACTTGTCTTTCTCCCCTCAGTTTCCTAAATAGCATTTCCTTTATCCACCAATTACTGCAACAAACACTTGGCTGGAAGTGCTATAAAGCTCAAGGGATGAGCAAAGCCCCAAAGAAGCAAAAAAGAATAAGCAAGGCCCAATTTGTGTGCTGTTCTCCACAAAAAATCTAACTCTCTGGAAAAATAACCACCAGCTCCTGAGCAATCACCAGCGTGCCAGGATGGCTGGGTGCTGGCAGGGAGGTAATGATGTAGAAAGAAGCAACCTGGGCAGCACCGGTGCAAATCTCCCAGCGCAGCAGAGCCACCGGCATCGCTAAACAGCCTGAGCAATACCTGGGTAATGCTGCTCAATTTGTGCAGCACGCTGCTGGACCCCCAGTGCCAAGAAATTAAAAACCAATCAGCTTTATTGGGCTGTCGATGCCAGGGCCGTTAGCATTCATTTCCGACAACATATGCCCATGCACTGCTCTGGCTCACGTGAGCGTGTCTCCCCCAGCCTGCCCTGCTTGCTCAGGGCACAGCGGGGCTTGCCAGCAGCTGCCACTTCTTGGAGTCCCTCTCTGATCCCCCCAATTCTTCAAAGCTACATGAGCATCAAGGTTAGAAACAGCAGCATCTCCCACCCTTGCAGAGGAAGAGTAAAACATCTTGGTTGTTAGTTCCCCTTGGACTGGTTAAGCCAGCAGCACTAAAATGCTTGCCTTCTTACAGAGAGAAATAAGTTTCAAAGGCAGGAAAGGGCATCTGGGGGAAAAAACACAGAGGATCCTTGTTTGCAGTCTACAAGAGGTTTCCCTGATGCTTTAATTAAGCATGTATATTTGGAAGTGCTTAATAGTTAAATTAAAGCCTAGATATTAGTTCTTTAGGAGGAACTGTGTTTTTATATCAGAGTTCTGCATTTATAATTGAGTAGATCACATCAAAACAACATGTATTTAAATCAGACTATACTTCTAAATATACCTAACCTCCACACATAAAAACTCCCAGCAGGTGCCTTGTTAAACAATAAGGAACATAGGAGGTAGATTGCTGTTACGAAGCCTTCGGTGAAAACTAACTCTAATTGTGTGCTTGCATTTCTTTATCAGTTGTAATAGTAAATCTCTCTACGGTAGAAAAAGAGACGCCTGCACTTCAAGCTAGGAAGCTAAGTAGTGTGATTTCATGATATCATCTGCCTCAGTATTTAGGGCCTAAAGGCTCAAAGTATTAATATTTGATTCTATGAGCACCAAAGTATCTTTGAAAACATAAGCCTAGACCCAAAGACTTCAAATACCTTTTTTTTTCTTTTTTTTTCCATGCACCAAATTCAAATGCAGAGAAACTAGCTGTTATTTAGAAGGAAATCCCCACCTTCACTCTCCAGAAAAACCCCCACAAACAGTAGATGTAATGGACATAACCTAAACATTACTGGAACATTAAAACCAAACAAGCTCCTTACACAAACCTTATGGCAGAGATAATACTCTGATGTTAATTAAAAGCCTTTCTATTTAGCTTCAGTTTTCTTCCTCCTTTTATTAGGACATTTAATGAATCTGCTAGGGTTTTTCAAATGCAGATGCTAACTATATTTATAAGTAGACTCTGACAAATACACGAGCCTCCGAATCCTCAGCTAACCCAGACCATAATTTGATCAGCAGCCTGAAGCAAGACAGGCACACAAACTTGTTTGTAAATAGCTTGGAAATGGTTCTTTTTGGAATGCAAGTTTTGCTGCTTGACTCCTTCATAGCAGAGCCTAACTGTGATCTCAGTACAACTCAAACCCTACACTACTAAAGAGCAAACAACAGAAAGTTTTAGTCATGCTAATGTAAAGATTTAGCTTAAAATTATCTTGTTGTAAATAAGCAAAGAATAAAAGGCTAAATTATGCACTCCAAAGAAAGCAAGAACACTAAATAAGGTTATAGGCTTCTAAAAAACCCAAACAAGCTAGTTTTCAGAAGCTGCTACCTTTTACTCACCTGAGTAATAATAGCAACCTACAAAATAACATCACTACCCTCCTGAATAATCTGTAAAAAGCGTTAGCTGGCCACAAAGCCTTTTATAGCAGGAAATTAGGTGTAAAATTTGAGCTGAGACCTGCGGTCTCTTGGGAAATGTAGTTTAATAACTGGGTGCCCATCTTGTTGCAGGCCTTGTTTCATCACTGAGGAAAATAAAGGAGAGATTTCTGCTAGGAGCTCACTTCTATTTCCTTTTTAATCCTGCATGGCAGGTCTCTAAGTGGTCTCTTTTTAGATACAACTTGACTGAGGCCTTTTCTAAGGGAAAGAAAATTTGAATTCCTCGGGAGGGGATTATGGGTAATCTGCTACTTTAAAAAGGAATGAGTGAGCATTTTTCTGGTTTAATTTAATAGGGATTGCATGGGGAGCTCTCAGGAGAAGGGAGTGCTGCTGCTGGCATTTAGGTTAGAAAGATGGATATTCCTTTTTGTCAGATGAGAGTTTATAGATGGGATCTTTTGTTAGAGGTCATCTTTGAGCTGGACAGTCTGTAGAAGCAAGAAATCCAGCTATGACCAGCTTTTGGCCCAAATAGAGGGAGGAGTACAAAGGCTAGCAAGGAATAAACAGATAATGCTTAGAGCTAGTGAGCTTTTTCATTAGGGGCTTATCTCTCTCTCTCTCTAATTTTTTTTCCTTTACTTTTTAAGCTATTCAGAAATGTTCTCTAGCCCTCTTCTGAACAGCTCCAAAGTGTTAGATTTACAAATGCTTTCCCTAGAGTTACACAAATCTCTTGCAGAAAAGGTAAGTCATTAGAATGTAGCTGGTCTTCCTCAGGTATACTGTTGCCCTGGCTCTGACCATTGCTTCTCCATTAGAAAAGCCTATTCAATAACCCTTGTTGCTGAAGTTTGAGGGGTCTCCATGCTCTTGCCTCATCTGAAAATGCTTTGGGTGTTTCTGGTGTTAATAATGGCTAATTAATTTCTCAGGTAACCTGGGTTATCTGTAGAGGCAGAAGATTAGCACTTTTGGAAATGCTATGTGTGGGTGTTTTCTTTACTCAGGAATCTGACTGTATTGACTATGCTGAAGAGCAATTAAGTATGAGAAATCTTGCCTCATCAACTTCTTTTCTCTTTCAGCAGGGCTAAAGTGCTTTGAACTCTGATTGTATTAACTGACAGGCAGCTTAATTGGTTCCCCTTCATCTGAATTTTGATGTAATGATGGGCTACGTATAGCCTTGAGTGGGTGTAGTGTAAGAACAACTCTCCTCTTAGTTGTTTCTCCACCCCATGAGAGCATCTTGGCCCATGACACTACAGAGTTCAGTGTAAAAACCATCATCCTCAAGGCACAGGTGTGCCTGGGTAGGGAGATGCTGGGGGGCTTCATACTGCTCACCAGTGCCTCTGTAGTTCAGCCTAATTTTTGAACAGGAATGTCCCAGAACTCTAAGCCTCTCAATTATTTTTTTCCTCAGTCTTTCTCAGCTTTTAATTGTTGCTGAATGGCAAAAAAGAGCAGAGGTATGGGGCATGCTTAAATCAAATAGTTGTCCCAATTGCACTTTCCTCCTCTGCAGCACCTTCTGGGAGGTGGAATGAACAGCATCACCCAGTAGTCTCATTTATTAGAAGACACTAATGAGCACGTTCAATCTAAAGTGAAGACCCTGTTGTGCATAGGTCAGCTTCATTTGAAATCTAAGGAGACCCAGGGAACTGGTTTACTGCAAGATGTTAATTAGTTTTATTGAAAACAACTGTGGTTTAAAAACACAACAAAATACTTTTTCTGTGAGTGTTTTGTTGAGACGATAAACTCGCAACTAGTGACTGGGAGGGAGAGAGGAGAGCAAAAAGATAACCACTTGATTGAAAAAGGCGGAAAAGTATTACCATGGGCTTTAACAACTTATTATAATAGCAAATGATATCATCTTGATTTCACAGTGAAACTCAATTTTATGTGTCAGCAAAGCAATCTTAAACTGCTGAGCAGATGTCAGCTGCATATCTGCCATGTCAGTGATCAGGAAAGATGTTTTTCATGAGCAGTAGCAGAGTCATTGCAAGGAATGTTATTTTTTTCATATACTTTGCAATGAATGTGGAGGGTGGCAAGGCTTTAAAAAAGTAATTCCTAATCTCTGCAAGTCATGGATTCTGGCCATTTATGTGCTTTTTATACACAATGTTTTCTGCAGCTATTGGGAGACAAGTGAGAAGCCTGGAGGAAGCTGTTGGATAAGGGGCTTTTGGAGAACACTTTAGGCAGGGCTGATATTTCAGTTCATTATTTTCAAACTAAATTCTAGTGCAAATCTTCCAAGTCTTTGTAGAGTCTGGGTAAATTCATAAAACTATTCCCTAAACTACTTACTCAGCCTTTTTAAAATTAATTTAGTTCTGAACCTGAGCATCCCATTTCAGCATCCTCTTGGCTTGTACTCCTGTGATTTGAGTTTTTACCACCACACAGTTTTTGAAAACTTGGTTTAAATTGTTATGCATGAGTAATGATACTAGAAAGGAGTTTCGCCCACCTCTCACTATTACTAGTTCTGCATTGTTGCTGGAAGCTAGGTAAGACTTTGAAACATTTAGCATAAGATGAGAGAGTGGCGCATTATGAAAGAGATTGAAAAACCTGCTTTTAAGAACGTGGAGGGTGGACTGAGCATTAAAATTGGGAGTATCAGGTGTTAATCAGGCAAACTGCCTGCTACTACATGACTGAATCTGAATAGACTGTACACAAGCTGTGGGTCACAGGCAACCTTGTGTTTTCTATCTCAGTTTCTAGGTTTGCAGTATTTGACCAGCCGTACTTTCTCTGTGTCTTTCCCTGAATTAAGAGACTTGGTAAATAACCTTACATATCACTTCTAGGTTTGGGTTTTTTTTCCTTTAGAGTTCAGGGTTGAACTTACAGTTCTTCTAGGGTCAAATATTTTGAAGAACTCAAAATTTGTTAGTCCTCAAAGGTGTGAAGATGGTACTAGTGATTGGCCATGAGCTTACTCATCTTATACTATGGTTCAGTTCTTGACTCTGCCATGAACTTTGAAGTCTATGAACGTAGCTATAGTTCTGCCTTCCATGGATCAAATTAGATACTGCTTCCCTATGTAAAAAAAGTGACCTGATGTTTAAAGAAATAATGCAGGTGCTTAACTGGACAATGAGATCTCAGTAAACATGGACAAACATAGACTAGATTTTCAGTGGAGCTCAGAACTCCACATACACCCCATGCTCAGAAATTCTGTTCCAGTATCTGAAGTATCAGCAGCCTTTTTTTTTTTTTGTGATTCTGCCCTTTTTTCAGCAATGCTTGCAATGCTGTTCTGCGGGTTTGCAAAGCACAGTGGGTTTTTTTGTGTGTGGGTTTGTTTTTGGTTTTTTTTTTTTTTTAAACTTCAGCTTAGCCAAGAGCTTGCAATGCACAGCAGAGCTTGCAGCCCCAAGATACTGAAGCAGACCAAGCATTTTTGAGCTGTGCTTTTGTCCAATGTTTCATCAGGATCAGTAATTTCACTTCCAGCATTGCAAAAGATTTCTCAGTACTTTAAGTACAGATGAAATTAATCCCTTTTTAAGGTTATGACTAGTGATTCTTTCATTTTCCATATTCAAGTCTTCACTCTAGAGAATGGAGACTAAAAGGAGAAATGTTGATCTTCAGTTCCCGTGCAATAAATGAAGAGCACTAGCTAGAGCAGCACCAATTTTGGCAGGACAGCATGCACAATGAGAGGAAGAAAGAAGTCTCTGGTATCTCATTATCTATAAATAATGGGAATGAATATTTGAATGGGAAGAGATGAAGTTACATGATTTATTCCTTGTTTTCCCAGTGGAATGGATTTATGGTGACTGGTGTGAAAGACTGTAAGTGGCTGGGCATGTCAAATGGAGGTAGTGGAGGAGTGCAGTCACCTGTGGTATTATTTTCTGGTCACGAGCAGTTGAGGAAGTAAAATGTATATTTGGGACTACTGAAACTTGCCTTTATGACTGAATTGCCATTTTACACAGAAGCCAGGTACATTTCACGGAGGTCATGAGCAATAGCATCTTCAGAGTCTGCTCTCTTTGGACAGAACATGCAAATTTTGTGTACAAACTGAATATCAGTTCCAGCACTTTCACTACAGCAGGGTGTGCTTCAAGCAGGGTGTGTCAAAGTGAGAGTACCCGATTCCCATTCACCATCCTGATTTTGTTCACAGAAATGAGCAGGAGCTGTAAGTTCAAACTCACTTCCTGATATTCAGCTTTCTAGAGATGCTCCCCCAGGCCCAGCAATAGTTGAAATCTAAGGGCACTGATTCTCCATCCTTGTCTTATAGTTGCCACTAGCTAAAAACATCTTGCAGTGTCTGGGAAAACACCCTTCCTATTTTTTAATCTTTTTCATGTTATTTATCAAACCCTGCTGCGTATAGAGTTCCAAAGGGCTAGCACTCATCTTATTCCCGTTACCCAAATTTAGTGGATTTTGAGGTGAGCAGCCACGCTGCTCTGAGCTTCTGCATACTGCTGGCCAGTACTATTACTGGGAGTCCTACAGCTTTCTCTGATTGCACAACAGAAAGAAGGTCTGGAAGGGATGTCAGGAAGGTAATACAAGCCCACCTTCCTACTCCAAGACAGCAGCAGCTCCTTCTAAGAAATTGCTGCTGGATGTTGGTCCAATCAGTCCTTACTAATCTCTACAAAGGTGATGTCTTCAAACTCCTTAGCCAGCCTATGCCAACAGTTCTCCTTGTAGTCATTAAATAATTAGTACCTTACTTTAATTTGAATGAGTCAGGCTTTGTCTTTCATTCAGTGGTTGTTACTGTGCCTTTATGATATATTGAATAGTCATTTACCACTTCATCTTCTGCCTCTGTATGGATTTATGCATTGTAGTCAAGTCACTTCTGGGCAGCCTAAATAGATTTTGATAAGTTAAACAAGTCTTTTTGCTGACGCTGATCATACAGATGGGATTTGAAGTATAATGGTATTACTCTAATCAGCCTATGAGGAAGGAAAAAAGAACTTTTTTTTTTCAAAGAGTCAAACATAGGATTGCACATCCAGTCCTTGCTATATCATCAGGTATTCCAGGGAGACATTTGTCTAGGCTTTTTATAGCTGCCCTTACAAAAACAACAAACCCCAAACAAAAAAACTAAACCCAAAGCCAAAAAAGAAAACTCTTCTTCTTGTGTTTTAACCTGAGACTGGTGAAAAATTGCATTTACTTGACCCTGATGATGTGTCCCACCCAAGTTAGCTGACAGATGATTTCATGGCAGATGCACTGTCTTCATTCCTAAAGGTGCCTGTAAGGGCGCATGTGACTTAAGATACTTTCAGATTTGTGTGTGTATATATGGCATAGGTCCTTGTCTTCTACATTAGAAAGCTGATCTGTTCATGACATCATTTCTGAATTGCTACAGAAGTCGGACAGTCTCTCAAGGTTTTCCATTTGAAATGCCTGAAATCTGATTTAGCAAATTTGTTGCATTGCAGCTCTGGCTTCAAAGGTAATAACTTGTGACGGATGTGTAACCTCTCATTAAATTCATGCATAACTGAACAAATACCTTGTACTTTTCTTAGGAGGAAAAGATGTGTTTTAAAAAAATGTATTATAGTATTTTTTACTGCTCACATTTGTTTGAGTTTGGGGAAAGGAAAGGGAGAATTACAATAGTTCTTCTAACCTTAAATTTTTATTTTCCATTTTGAACAGCTATCAGATGACTGTATTATGAGAAACAGAACTAATTTCTGGTATCTGCAACAGAGACCCACCCTGAATGATTTACATATAAATGATGCCCTAAAAGAGAAGAGAAATTACTTCCGTGGGGTGATGCATTTCACTAGTTTGAAGTAATTGCAGTTTAGTAAGGGCACTGCTGATTGCTGCAATGGGTCAGCATTCACGGACCAGTAACACTGAGAAAGGAAGCTTCAATTACAACTCCAATCTACAACTCACTTCAAATAATTGAAATATTTCCCTTGACTTGAGTGCACTTTACTGTGCAAACAAGCTCCATCCTAATAATCCAGGAACTATTACTGCTGAACTCTGCAGAGGCAGGCAGAGTAATCTGGTTTTCTTGCATTGTTTTGGTCTTTTTTCACAATGCCTTGGCAGGTCACAGAATGGTGTACAGAGCCCAGGTCGCAACAAGGTCTGCAGTCCTGGAGACCTGGGAGACTGCTGGAGCCAGCGTGCCTGTTTCTTCTAATCAAGTAACATCTTGTACGTTCTTTGGCTGGCCATTTGTGTAGTGGCACTTCTTTCTGGTGGTAGTGACAACATATTATCGAGAGAGAGAGAAGAGTTAGAAGAAACAGCTCTAGAGCTCATTAAAATTTCTATGGAAGAAAAAAGAATGAGGACTTATATTTGGCAATGTTAGAGTTGCTGAACACTTTGGGGGAATTGCACTGACTGAGTAAAAAGAAACATGCCAGGGTGAATTCCCAAGTAGATTAATGAATAAACTTTATGGCTGGAAGCATAAGATCTGCAGTAAACTGCCCCATTCCTGTTTTCTCTCTGCTCTTTCTAATACATGGGTTTATCATAGGCTCAAATATCATGCACCATTCTTTAGACTTCTGGTTAATGGAAAAATCTGTTTCATATTCTTGATGGGATGCATGTAACTTCAGCTGAAGGCTGGGAAAGTGCAGGAAATCAATAGGGTTCTGTTTTGCATAAAATTAACACTGTGGAATTTAAGTGACTGCCTTCTGTACACAATTTAATTATTGGAAGCACGATCCCCTTTGAAACTGAGCCCAGGAAATGCGTTTCCCTGTAAATGAATGGGCATTCTATTACAGTGTAATGCACTAGAAGAGACTCCAATAAAATCAACTTGCTCACCCTAAATTCTTTTTTCTTAGAATAGTTCCTGTAAGTGTGGAGCACTGGAAATCCTCTTCCAGTAAATTTTGGATTGAATATTGAACACAGTACTGTCAGGATATTCTTCTTCTCCCCATTGTACCCTCTCTTCCCAATCACTCAAAGGAACTTGCAGTTTTGATTTACTTTGTAGAAAGCTTGTGCTCTTTATAGGAATGAGAAGAAAAGAAAACCAGGAAATGTACCTCTGTGGCCAGGAGAAAATGTCATTAACTCTCATATTATGTCAGTTTCTTTCCATTATTTCATTAGCAAAATTAATGTTCCATTTCATGTAAATTTTCAGATTCAAACAGGGAATCATGATTTAGTCAACATAATCCAAAGACTGGGACTATTCTTTGTCTATATCTGTTATCTTGTTTTTCAAGGACTCCACTAGAGTTTGGAGGACTCCATAGGGGATTTTTGCTTTATCTTTTTGGAGCTCATAACTCTTTATTCAGTGCTTTCTTTTAAGAATTAATAACTTTGAGTTCTCATTTTTCCCATTCTCTATCATTTTACATGCTGAACTTATTATTTACAATCAATGTGTATACAATTGAGTTATCCATTAAATTGAAATTTCAGTGAAGAAATTACTTGGGCAT
>VXBL01007158.1:717473-763368 GCA_013400195.1 Aramus guarauna
GGGGGGGGGGAAGGAAAATTCCAGCATAGAAGATTTAAAAATCTTGATGCACTTTAGTACACTGAAGACACATACTACATGGGTTGCTTTTAAAATTCCATTAATGATGTTGGAGGCTCTGCCTTCCCCCAGCGTTCAAGTCTATTAATACAGTCCCAGATGTTAGTAACACTTTCCTGTTATACTTCCCTGACATAAAGTAGGAAGTGAAATAATATGCGTGGTGATTAACTGATGTCCTAACCTGAAATCATGGTGCCTATAACAGGGTGTTGTACTCCACTCACCTAAGCGCACGTGCACATTTTAGGTGATGATTCTGGTTAGAGACTTCCATCATGAAACGCTTTTGTCCAAGTGTAGGCGATGCCCTTGTGATCCAGTGAATCACAATGCAGAAAATGTCTCCTTTTAGTGATACGCTTAAAGCTCAAAATATTCCAGAGATTTGCAAATGAAGAACACCAAAAACAAATACTACCCATTTTTAGCTGAATTGTTGAATTCCCTTGGGTTTGCAGAAGCAGAATACAAATTTCTGAAATACTCAGCTCCTCTTCCATTAGATTTTCTTCTTTTTTTCCGTTTTCTCCAAATAGAAGAGGTGGAGGCATATGACAACTTTTAGAATATATGTTTAGATTACATCTCTTGGAGCATTTTAGCTGAAGCCTGGACAGAAATGCATTTTCTCTGAAGGACTGAAATTATGAGAAGTGAAAGAATTTGGATCAATATGAGATGAATACTTGGTTTGGGCTCCCTTTTGCTGTGTTTTGTTTTTCTAATAGGAATAAATTGGAGTTCACAAAATGACTGACTGGTACAGGAGAAAAAAAATAAGCTTAGGATTCAAGGGACTGCCTTCAGTTCCCTGCTGTGATTTTTACCCTTTTGAAAAATGTAGCCCTCAGCATATGTAGGCTTGGGTTTCTCATTTGCCAAGTGTCAATAGCGATTTCCAGGGTGTAGCGAGGAGATGCACATTGTGGATTCTGGCATGTTTGGCTGTTATGGGAGCTGGAAGTAAGGAAGGTTACAGATGTTCGATCATTTCAGTGATATGTTCGTGTATGCTTTCTCATTAGAACAACTTCCTTAACTGTCTCACACTCTGCAGTGGCTTAGTGTCCCTCTATTTTATTTCCTCTCTGTGCAAGAAGCAGATATGCTCATGAAAAAACATGGTTGTTTTTTATACGAGGCTCTAGCTGCCATGCTAATACAGGCGTTCTGAAAGCTTTATCTGCCCAAAAGGCAGGAGTGCTTTCCAGTGAGACTTCAAACAGCGTCATAAACTGTTTCTCACCACAAGACCCCTTCTACCTTTTGAAAGCTTCATTAAAGCATTTTCTGTTTGTATTTCCAGAATTCCTACTTGAGGGAAAAGAAAGGCGGCAAATGGTTGCTGTAGCAAACTGTTTAAAGTAAACTTTTCAATTTTCCTGCAAATGCATGAATTAGCTACCTCAAAGGAAGCTCCAACAAGAAGAAATCTTTATCCTTCATCCTTTTTTCTCCTTCCCCAGTAAACAGGAGGGAAAGGAAAATGGAAGTATAAAACTCTAATTTTCTTTCTCAAATTTACTGGGCCTGCCAAGATTGCCAGAAGTGTCTTTTAAATTTCTGAGCCTTTTGATATTCAGAAGTCCTCACCACAAATCTCAAACAAGGAAGAACTGAAGAACTTTTGACATGAACAGTGAATAGAAAAAAAAATGTTCAAGATGTAATCATAATAAAAACAGCGTGTAGGCAGGATTATAAATTCCTAGGCTTCAGGCAGAGCCCTCCATAGTTTTGAGGGCTCGGTGGAAACCTCTGGAGGAAGAGCTCAGAAGAGCTTGTGGCAGAGATTTTGCATCTTCCTCTGTTTCTTGCTGCTGCTGGAAATGAGACACTGGATTAAAGCCTAGCACTCTGCTGGGATGGCAATTCCTTTAGACTTGTGAAGCAGAAGTGAAAATGAAATAATCAAAGGTAATGTACTGAGAAAATAAGGGCTAAAGCTTTTATGTTTTAGTGTAATATCAGTTAATGCCAGGAAGTAACTTAACCTTATTAGGAATTATGAGCAAACCTGTATCATTCATCTGCATTTCATGGTATATCAGCAATGACTTTTTATTTGGGTAGAACAAATAAAACCAGGAGATCTGGGACCATGTCTTAGAAAAAGAAACACCATTTTCTTTTTCAAAGCATCTTTGCTTCCAGCTGCTGCAAGTAGATTTTTAACAAAGAGGTCCCAATCCTGTAGTCCAGATTGGATCTGCCAGGGCAACTACACCAGGTCTGCAGCCGGCTCCTTTTGCTCCTCTTAGTCTGGGGTCTGAGAGCCTGTTCTGTGTTCCCCCTTAACTGTTTGGGGTTTTTTTGGGAGTGGCCTGGGGTGTCCTGTGAAATAAGAGAAAAACAGGAATGTGTTCACCTGCCTTTCAGTTGCATGACAGCCAAGTTTACTGTGGCTTGATGAGAGGGTAGAGCCATTCCTTAGCCAGATCTACAGTCTGTTTATCAGAATTTTGGGCACTGTTGGCTTGACACTTTCAAATTGCACTATGTATGAATTTTGGAGATTTACTTCTTATGTGAAGCTATGATTAGGGAGGGCATTTTAAAACATAAGATGCATCAAAAAAATATTGTTCTGGAGACACGAGAGAAGTGCTCCGTTTCCAAACCTGGTGTGATATAGGATGACAGTATAATAAGAGCCCTTCTTTGTATTATTTCATTGTGAGCTCTCAGAAAACACATTTCATTTCCCAAACCTCTCGAAAGGTCTGCAAACACCTGCTGCTGGAGAATAGGCCAGTTTAGTCCTGCTGCTGTTATCCCAGCCTCAGAAGGTGCTTAGCAGACAAGCAGAATGCATCGCTATCCATCTCCTCTCCACTGGATAGCAGCTTTGCTCAGTTAATTATTTTTGGTACCGTTGCCCCAGAGAATGTTTTAACTATGAGGTTTGTATCCAGCTGCGACAGGATGACAAACAAAGAAATAAATAAAAGTAAAAACCAGTGAATCTGAAGGAGCTGACTTGTGAAAGAACTCTTCTAACTTTGTGTTCACTGTTGACGGGGTAACATTTTACAATGTTTCTCAGTTTTATGGTTATACGTGTGTCTGGTGACTGAAGAAAGGCTTGATTTGTGTTTTCCCAGAGGTTCCTTACAATGGCTGTAGTACCTCATCATCCCTTGGCCCTCGCAGTTTTTAGAGAGCAGCTTCTATAAGAAACGCTCTGGGTTTCTAGAAATGGCTCATGCAGCAAAGACTTGCCAAAAAAATGTACTGTAAAGAGTCACTAGCTGTATACAACTAAAGCCAGTGGATTAGGGACTATATCCCTCTTCAGCAAATATCTCCTTGTATATGAAATCAGGTTAAATTCAGCTTACCCTCCAAGATACGTTTGTGGATGGCATAGCCCATAAGGATGACACACAGCCAATAAATTAGCTGCTATGAGAACAGTTGTTTGACAGTCTTAGATAGATATCTTTTAGATATCTGAACCTAGAATTGAGTACATTTGTTGCTGCAAATTGAGGTCTGCAGATTTTAGGCTTTATTTTGCAAAATAATAGGAAAGAGTGTGTTGGTAGGAGGTAAGACCTTGCTAAACTCTTAGGCTCGGATAACTGTAAAAGTGGAGAGATTTAAAATGCGCTGTTCTGAGTATAAAGCTGGAATCTTGTGCTTGTTTTCTCTCTATTCCCTGACCAAACATGATGCAGGGGGCGGGGGGGGGGGGGGAAGAAAAAAAAGAAAAGTAGACCTCTACTGTGAATTACCACAGGGCTGACACTGACTCGTGCTTCTTGAAAATGCAGATTGCACATTGATTGTCCGTTCATTACAGGTATTAATTGGGGTATTTAACAACCGATGATTCATCTGTAATCACCATCCTCTGGTTAACAAAAATAAGTAAGAGGCATGGTTTTTACATCAAAATCTTGCTTCTTTAGATACTGTCCAGCACAGATGATCCCAGTCAGGGAGTGAGAGAACCCTAGAAGGGAGCTGGTTTAGCATTGTACGTCTAAAAGGAGAAATCAGAAGGAAGAACTTTATTCCTGTACAAATTTACTAGCTCTTAGGACATTGAACACAAAAGTATTTAACTCTTCCTTGACATGGAGGAAAATATCCCAGAATTAGAAAGTAAACTGATTTCCTTGTTAATTTAGTACTTGGTACTGTTTTGGAATCTGGGCCCAGGACAGGTTAAGTGCTAACCTGTGTGATGGAGGTATGTGAACTGCCAGGCGCTGAGGAGAGACCCCACATCTGTCTGGGCCTCCAAAGCAGAAAGGCTGTCACTCTCACAGAATTGAAAAGGATTTGAGTGCCTGACGATGTTCTGCATCATCCTGGCCTGTGACACAGGATTTCTACCATTGTTTCAGGAGATCAGTGATTGCACAGCAGGAAAGAGACACTGGCCCCGTGAGAAGTTAGGAGATAAATGGAGAAGGTGGGAGTAAATGCAGAAGGTGGGTGTAAGGCCACATGGTTAATTTGCTTGAGCTAATTGATTCCTTAAGATACATTTCAGCTTTTTAAAGGATTTATGCAAGAGGAGGCACTACAAAAGGTGATTTAATATATGGCCTTGAAACAGATGGCGACATGGAGAGACTGAAGAGTGGAATGGTAAGGAGATGGCACATTACATCGACATTAGTTCAGACTCTGTCTCCCCAGGAGAGAGGATGTGAGCATGTAATCCTATAATCCATGTGTCTTGGTTGTACATCTCCATGAATAATGCACTAAAAATAGGAGTCTGCTATAGCCTTCGGTTTGAGAGTTTAGTCCTTAAATCCTATGTAGAGGTCCATGCATTCAGTTCTGGGGACTGATCGTTCAGTCATGTTTGCCAAATGAAATGCCAACTGCTTCATGTTACCAGCATCTGAGAGGAGACAGACTCATAGAGGTTGGAGGAATTTTTTCATTTTCCTTTTTCCCATTTTCCTCCAAGAGAGGATTTGTTGGTTTGGTTTTTTTGGGGGGTTGGGTTTTTTAAATATGAATGAAAATATTACTTAAAATGTTTAACGCTAACTTTGGTTTCAATATCAAGGCAGACATAAGCCTTTGCTTTATTTGAGAGTGTGTCTATCACAAGATGCTTCTGTGCTGTTCTTGTAATAAGTCTGTCATTGAAGTGAAGTTCTGCTGACACTGATGGCTGCAGGTCTGTGAAGTCTAATAGGTGTGGTTTTCCTTCTTGCTCTGGGAGATTCCTTTTACATGCTGAACACTGGCAATAGCTGTTGTAAGCGGGACGCCACATTTGCCTTTTCATTTCAAAACGTGCCCTCTCCCACGTGTCTCAGTCCTTCTGCAGCTGGGGGTAATAGGAGGAAAAAGGGGGGATTTGCCCTGAAAGTGTTCCCAGGCCATCAAACTCGTATTGATCAGAGCAGCACTTTCAGCTTTTATCCCAGTCCTGTGATAATTCCCTGTGGACTTAACCCTAATTCCAAATTGCCTTATAGAGAGTGATAGAGAGCAACAACCCTTTCTCAGACATACTCTTAATCCATCCCCCCGATCATTATTGATTTGAGAGTATGATATTTCACTGTCATCTCAAATAGAGATGATTAAGTCTCTCAATCTTTAGTCTGAAGGAACTGGCATGAACTACCCTGACAGGACAATGTCTTCCCTCTTCATCTCTCCTGCATTTCAAAAGATGCCTGAAATGAACTGATAAATGGGATTTCAGATGATGGGAGAAGCCAGTCAGCAAAGCTTGTCATGCCAGACTCCCTCAATCTCAAAGGTTGCAAAGATGCTGACTCCTGGCAAAGTTTTACAGACCTTGGATGACTAAACAAGCTTCATTAACTCAGATTTGACTAATTGCTCGTTTAAAGAAAACAAGTAGAAACAGAAAAACTCAGAGCCAAAAAGCCAAGTGCTGTGAATAGGATATAGTGAAAATTGCTTGAAAGCCAGCTTTGGGGCCTATATGCAACCCTTTTTTTTTTTTTTTTTTTTATTTATTGCTGTTCATGTCTTTCTTGCTACTGCTTTTTTGTGATTACTGAAGGCTGGCATATTGGCCATAATTTTTGCAGCTATTCCTTTGTTATCCACTAATTGCATGCTTTTCACCTTTCTTCATTCTCTTATTTAGAGCATTTCAGTAAAAAGGATGCCACAGAAAAATCTCATACGCCCTGTGAGAAAGACCTCATTGGAATTTGCAACCTGATTTTCTATTCACCGCTAGTCCTCAAACACTAGCATAAGTCATCCATGCATTCTTTACTCATCTCTGATTTTTACCATCCCTAATTTGCTCCTAGGCTGTACTATTAGTCTAGCAGCTTCCAGAAGACCTGAATCTAGTTTTGATTTAGTCACTGATTCAACCAAAAGTATTTCTCATCTTACGGTTCCCTTCCTGGCACAGTTTTTGTCTTGGAAACTTAGTTTATAGGTGTAGTGGGGCTGGGGATTTGTTACCATTCTCTGTTCATAGTTTTTACACAGTTCTTTACTGAGGCCCTTGTTCCAGGTGCAGCCTCAAAGCACTCCACTAATACACCTCCAAAAAAACTTTCGTGTGGGTTATTTAGTCAATGAGAATCAGCAAATTCACTGGAGTTACATTTANTTCATCTGGTAATTTATTCACGATGAGTAATTTGACATTGTCTCACACACCAGCTTGACTGTCAGGAGTGCTCAGATGGTTTTGTAATGAACTTGTTTGAAAGGTGCTTTATTTAAAGAAAGGCATGGGCAAGTGTCACTTTGCAATGGGAAAATAAACATGGCACTTAACCTCATTAGTATCTTACTATTCATGTTCCCCTGGGCAGCAGAAGGCATCCTGGTTTGGTCTTTGTCGCTGTGGCCTGCATGACCAACTGCCTGATTTCACTTTTATTCATATGTAGGGGAAAGATTTCAGCTGAAAATCTGCTGATTGTTGGCTTTATAATGTCCCACTAACCCTAGTGAAATGCTATGGTTTTGTACTCACCTGAACAGGCTGAAGGGAAGAATTTTTTGTCCAAATGTGTCCAGTCCAGTTGGTGGTACATGTGAGATGGTGTTAAGCCCTCTGATGAATCTTATGTATAAGAACAAGCCTAATTCCAGTTAATGCCAAGAATTTTTCCTAAGCGATTTGTGTTTTAAGTGTCCGTCAATACATTTCCAGAGGGGTTTTTTTGCATTTCTGAAATCGCAGGTTAAGGAGACACTTTGAGGTGAACTTTGGTAATTTGATTTCAGTGGGAATTAAGCCTCTGAATACATATTTAGCATCAGGGAATTGGTCTTTAAGCAGTAGATATCAATAGCCAAATGCTTAGTTTTTGTTTTAAGCTGGGAAATACAGTTGTTGCTTTGCCAATTCAAGACACACTTTCCTTTTAAGCATCCCCACAGGCTTGCGTGAGACAACAGACACAAATCACTTCATATCTTTTGGCAATTCCCTTATTTTTGGAGGCAGCGCTCATACTGTGAATTGCTAGTATTTTCATTAAATGTATTAGTATTATTATTATTATTTTTAACTAATGCTTACCCCAAATAATTTTCCTGGCTCTGGATGGTCTTTTTCTGTCTCTGTTCTGTTAACAGCAAAACTAAGCTGTCGCTCTGCCTTGTTATGGAGTCCTTAATGCTGCTGTGCACCTGTCTGCATGTTTTTATTTTGCTCTTCATAATGAAGTCCAACGGCTGCCAAGCTGGTGGAGGAGGGTGAACGCTTCCGTTTGACACCAACATGTTGAACTATTTGTTCAAAACTGCAACTCCTTTAATCGTGCATGCTGCATCTTAATAGAGAGTCTTGTTGAAGTTAATTATTTCTGTTGGCATACCCCAGCACTCAAGATGTTCCAGAGTGAATCACGATGGTACCTCTCTTAGACTTGATATAATTTATTAAAAGCTACATTCATTTGAAGGTGAAATGTTGGCAACAACCTTTAATTTAAATCCTGTGATGATTTTGTCACTTTTATACACTGTGTAGCGGTAAAAATTATACTTGGAAGGGGGAAGGATAAAGGAAATAACTTGTAATTGTCATAGGAAGGACATCAGTAGGAATAGAGATAAGTAGCCGTTCTGTGCTGGAATGAGAACCCATGCTGTTGCTTGTGGCCATATGGGCTGCCTTAAAAAGCTGGATAACTCAGAGTTACCTAAATTCATCCCAAATTCATGCTAGAAAATTCTAGCAAAACCAGATTTCTGAGCAGCACAGTAACAAGTGAAATGAAGTTCGGTGAATGCAGGTCAATTCAAATTAGAAAGGACGATTCATTAAATAACAGTGGAAACAGCATGCAGTTGTATAAAGCAGTGGTGTACTTAAGATGTATATTTGTATTGGATCCTGTTACTCACAGAAAGCTGCAAAATGGTCCTCAGGAGGAAAGAAAGGCAAAAAAATATTCAATGAAATGGTACTAAAGTTTATTTTACCTTGACTGCTACAATATATTTTACCTGTTTTTAACTTCCGGAAGTGGTGAACAGCCTGAGCTGAAACTTTATGTGAAAGCTGAACTGTAGCAGAGAATTTCTGTCCCACTTGTTTTTTGACAATTGAAAATGAAGTTTTATCAGGATAAATATCAGTCAACCTTCTCTTTATGGGGCTTTACTGTATTCCCCTATGCTAAAGGCAGTTGTAGTTGGGTTTAATTGCCAAATACAAAAGTGCAGAGAGCTGCATGAGGAAGTATGCCACACATACAGAAAAGGCCAAGGAAATACTGATTTATACAGTTCAACATTAAAATATTTGCCACTTTGCACTTAGCCAGGTCCCAGCTGGCTTGAAATGAGTCACATTCCTCCAAGGTGACAGTGTTACTGGGGATGTCATCTTCCCCTTCTCCAAATAAAATCAATCAATTATTGAAAAGAATGAAAAATTATATGAAAAGAAACAGTGAAAAGGCACAGTGCCAGAAAGGGAAAAGACTTGGTTTCATTTTGCTTTTTCATTCCCATAAGATACATCAAATAACATTCACACCATAACATACACCCCTAATAATGGCAATAATAGCAGTAATACATCTTATTGCATACAATACCTGTAAGCAGATGGCATTCTTGGAGCTTCTCAGTGAAATATAAAGATTTAAAAGGTTCTAGTTCCTGCAAGATTAAAACAAGGGACAATTAAAACAAATTCAATACACAAATAACATCAGTGTGCCATTAAGGGAGTAATTTTGAAATAAAAACCTCAAATATGTATAATAATAGTGATATAGGATGCTATCTGTTTTTTCAGCTCTTTGCAGATTTGCCACCCAAATCAGAGGTAATCATATAATAGAGTATATGTCAGCTCTAATCTTGTTTTCCACTTAAACATAAACAAATGGAAAGGAATTCCTGCTGAGGTGATGTGTATGTCAGGGAGGTGAATGTTGATTTTTAAAAAGCGTGATGCAATTTAAAACTCAGGGACTCCCTTAATTTCTGTAACGCCGGTTCTGCCACTGGTGCTGTGAGGAAAGGGGAAGGGGGGGAAGCAGATTTCCACCTGACTGCTGTAGGCTTGAAGATGAAGAATTGCAGCTGGGAGCAGGGACTGCCCAAGCCACCGGCATCCAAAGGTCTCAGAGAGGCAAAGAAGCACCAGCAGCTTCTCCAGAGTCTGCACACTTGTAGTTTCTTTCAAAGAGATGCCACCACTCTGGACCCGTGCTGACTTTAAAGGACTTGTTTAGATATGCTGTTCTGGAGGCAAAAAGTCTGGAGAATTTTTTTAAACCCAAAGTGAGGTAGGATAATAGCTGTTACAGCATTGTAAGGCTCAACAATTAGTCTTATGGCATTAATAAGAAACATAAAGCTCTTAGCTTTTTAGCTTTCAGGCAAATAATTATCTTCCTTGTGCTGGAAGTTGATGATAACTGCAGGCATGGCTTAGAATTTATTTTTTTTTTTAAGGAGGAGACTACTTTTTAAAAGAATTTTATTCACATAGGTCATAGAAATGAGCTTTTCTCTTCAACAGACAGATTAACTATATTTTAAGATGACTTGTTTGTGATGAGTGCAAATACTCATCCATGTTTAATTGTATTTTAAGAGCATCACATTAGTAATTGACTGTGACATCTTTTCTCGATCTTCCTATTAATTCTCAGGCTCTCATTAAAGAAATAAAACTCAAGTTTGGCTTTCAACTCTGAACTCAGAAAATGCTTGTAAATTAGCACTACAGGAATATCAGCTTGAGAAATCAATATCTGCAGAGTATTTATTTGTAGAAATCTGTGTTCTTTAAAAACCAAACAAAAAAACCCCCAAAGAAAACCCCTTTGGGTGCTGCCTTGGTCCCTGTGGGTTAGAAATCTGTATGTTTGCCTAGGTTTTATTTGCTTATTCTGGTGCAGGCTCCCGCGGCGAGTAACAGAGGACGTGCTCTGGGTGCACGCTGCGTGCTGCCGTGATGTTCCCCGACTGGGTTTTGACTGATCCGGGGGCTGGGGGCAGTGGCAGCGTTCCTCGCAGCTGTGCATCTGGGACACGGCAGAGCTCTACTCCAGCCCATTTGATAAGCTTTAGGATCAAATCCCACGATTTGTATTCAGGCAAACCTCCCGTGCTCGTCAGATTTTTCTCTCCTTCAAGAGAGAGGAATAAAGACCAGACTCCCTGAGAGCACCAAAAGGGAAACTTGCTTACATTTCTTTTCCCTCCTCTTTCCCTGAAAGACAATTGCTTTGAATTTTTCTTGACTCCAGCCACCAAAACCAAATCCAGCAGAGAGCAACAATGCTAAGTACGATCCTGGAGAAAAGAAGTGCTAGCAGATAGAAAGCTTGAAAAAGTCATTAAAGCAGCTGATGTTTTCTCATATTTTTTTATCTCCTTCTCATTAATTACTAGGAACAATTGCAATTACTTTGTGTCCCCAAAATTCCCTCATCCAGCCATGCTAGTTCTGATCAAAAGCCAGTGAATCTCCTAGTGGCCATAAGCCTTTTTTTGTTCCCCATCATGTAATGTCACCAGATCTTCCTGTTCTTATCGTACTGTCAAAACACGTCACCAGGTAAGGAGAGCATATCCAAATTTGGGAAGTATCAATGTTTCCTCCCTTGTTTCTTTTCTTCATGGAAGATTTATTTCCTGTGGAAATTACAAGTTCTTAACTATTGCATGGCAGGAGCAGCACGCAGACAAGCAGCTAGTTTAGTAGGTCTCCAAAACCAGATTGTCCCATATTCTGACTTATGTACAATCTGCCAGTGCATGTAAATCATGTTCTTGGGACACTGTGAACTTCGGTGGGTTGTGGGTATGCTGAAGTCCGTATAAACCCAGTCAAGTTCGTTATTAGTGACAATACGATAACGGAAGAACAGAGTACAGTGCAGACAAAATATCTGTGTTAATCCAGACTTTGGGAACCATTTTGCAGCCTGCCCTGATGTCTGGTTGCTCTGGGTGCTTTGCTGGGTTTTTCACTCTGTTGTTACTGTAAGAGCTGCCGGTGCTGTCCGCATAACCAAGTAGACATGCTTTTACGCTCTATCTGCCACACTATGTTTTAAATGCCTTAGCTATTCCATTTTAACATAATGAGATGGGTACTGTGCATCTATCCGATGTCAATTGATTGCAGAAAGAGCATTCAGTTGAAGTTTAATTAGCATGTAACTGATAAGTCCAATTACTCTATAATGATTTGGAAATTACATGAGCTACATATTTTGTGATTGTGGCCTTATATAAAACACAAAACTTGTGCGGAAATTTTAGCTATTTAATGAACACTTTAAAGAAACCTATTCTGGGCTTAATCAGATATCAATTAGTTGGAAAAGGGAAATCTTAAATTAACATGTATTAGCAGTGTTAATTGGCAGCAGCCTTCCCATTGAGTCAACTGCAGCATGGAAGCCCATTTCCACCGCAGTGTGTAATGTAGCACAGAATGTGCAGTCCATACAATGCCTCTTATTGTGCGGAAATTTTGTAAGAAATTCAATTATTCCCTTATACTGGGGGTGGATCTGATACATAATTAATTCTGGCTTGTTTTAAAAGATGCCTACATAATTAGCAATGCATGGAATACATTATCTCTGGCATATTTTTAAAACCTTAGTAGTTCCCCTTTGAAACTAGCCCTTGCTCTTTAATTAACAGATAACGTATTGCAATATTAAATTTGAGATGTTGCCATTTTGGCAGCATTTGAAGTGATGTTGTTCATTATGGTTGCCATGGAGCGTACTTCATTTAATTTATGATCATGTGTCCTTATTGATGGAAGAATATCTTGGGGACAGCACCCACAATGTTACTTCAGAAATGCTGGTTTATATTTAAATATGTGCTCTGGAAATCAAACTAATGTGGGCAGTGGGATTATTTTTGCTGCATGTCTCTGTTGTTGCATGGTTGTTTCCCAATGAACTGTGCAAGAACTTTTTTTTTAATCATTCTGGTGTCAGAGGGGGAACTTTTGGGAAGGAGTTGGAGCCTAGCCTTCAAAAACAGTTAGCAGAGAAAAAAAAAAAAAAAAAAAAGTTGTCTGAGAGAATTAAGGACACAAAGGTTAGATGTTTTCAGTGAATTGTCATCTGAAGAAGTATGACTCTTTTCCCATTAAACTCTGCAGGGATCCTAGCTAGACTGGTCATTCAAGTTGGATGCTAAATTACCTGAAGTTAGAGGTTGTTAATAATCAGCAGCATGCTCAGAAGCATCCAAATGTAAATATAAGCTGGAAGGAAGACAGCCTAACATTTCTTTCCTTAAATAAATTGATACGAAACACAAAAAACTGCAGGAAAAAAAGTCATGATTGTTGAATTTTCTCATTAAAGTAAAAAAAAAAAAAGTCTTTCATTTCCTTCTGCTAAATTTCTCTTAGCCTTTTAATGTGACATATGACTCCTACTGTTTCTGGTCCCTCAAAACACTATTAAAATACAACAATAACAAAAGATTCTGCATTTATTCGTGGCAGGAGGAGGGAAGAGGAATGTTACAGACCTATTGTTTCTCTCTTTACTCACAGCCAAAGGGTTTTTTACTCTCTGGATATATTTGGGTACCAGATGGCAGACTGATTTCAAAGTTGTCAAGCAGATTAACTGAAGTTAAGATCCTAAATCCGTTTGGGGGGGCCTTATGATCCTGCTTAGCAAAGATGCCAATGATCTCACCCAAAGTTGGGCATTTGGTACTTGAGAAAATAAAACAGACTTGTAAGTCCAAATGTTAACTCAGTTTTAAAGCTTCATTCTGAAAAATAAATGTTGGACTCTTCTGAAACAGAGGAGGAGGAAAAACGATGTGTCCTCTGCTGAAATATTTTCCTTGGTTTTCTGTGACAAAGACTTTTGATCTGGATTCCAGGAATACCAAGTCTTTCCCTCTTTTCCTGCTCTCTCTGAGCTTCCTAAGGAGGATTGCTCTTGTTATGTGAACAGAGGCTGCCAATACCACAGAGTCCCGATTTAAACCAGTTCATTCTCCTAGGCCTGGCAGGAATATAAATAATGAATCATGGAAGTATGGGAAGGATGAAAAGATTGGTACACTCGAAGTGCAGAAGTGCAAGAGACCAACTGCTTCCACCCATTACCCCCGCCTCAATTAGCACTGCTGTTCTTGCCCAACATTCATTTGCGACTGAGCAATCACAGCTGTTGAATAGTGCTGAAAGCTTGAAGTAGCGTAAGGTATCGGGCTTGGGTGATATCAGTATGGTTATTCGAAGTGCCTGGAAAGCAAGGGAATTCCAGTTGATTTTTTGGCTGCCTTTAGTATAGCAGAATCATATCATGAAGTCGCCTGGTGATGCTACCAGTGTTCAGATGCATTGCTGTCTAACCCTGGCCTTAATGGAGCAAGACTGCGTGATCAGAAAATGCTGCCTAATGGTTGTTGCAATACCCACTTTTGCTGATAATAATTTATAGCTATGCACGAGCTGGCATAAAAGAGGCCATGGGGAACATTAGGTCTACATGGAAAGGGGTCCTCTCATTGTTTTATGTGGTGATCCAATATTCCAGAAGAGATAACACTGTTTTGTAAGGTTGGTTATTTTCAGTTATTTTCTTCTATTTCTCCAGTAAAATTTCACAAGATATTGAAACAGAGTAGAAACAAATGGGAAAAAAATCAGGCTGAACTCAATTTTTTCAAAGTGGAAATAAGCATAGATATGTTCTAAGAAATCCTTATTTCAGCACAGACTGTTTGACAAAACAAACAAACAAAAATTATTGAAATGGATTTCTGCTGTAGGAACATTTTGTGGAGTGCCTAGATTTGTGTACGTATGTGTGTTTGTGTTCTGGCTCCAAACTCCTTGGGTCCGGTTGGTCAACAAGAAAGACAGGGACTGAACAGCTGAATGATGCTTTAAAACATTTGTGCCTTTCCCCAAGCCCTACCTCAGCACGGCAATCTGAGTAAGAGACCTCGCTTCACTTCCAGTGGTGGGATATGAGCGGTGGTGTTAGCTCAACCTGCGGGGCTGGCTTTACTCTCAAAAGTCATACCACCTCAAGGCAATTCGGAAGGTACTGCAGAAGCCTGGAGAAGGCATCGTTTCTCCCCTTTTTCATTACTAAAACCAAGGCAAAGTGGTGAGAGATCTGTGAGCGTGGCTTTAATGAGCTGCAAACACGGCACAATGATTCAATCTGAGCCAGAAATTAGTCAGGCTGAGTAGCAAAATGACACTTTCTTTTAAAAACACCACAAAAGCATACTGTAATTTTGTATAATTACTGATCAATTGCCATTGATTTATGCTTCTCATTTGCCATCAAAGTACCAACTAGAATTTAGCCTGAGCACCAAACAGCAACTGGATGCCTTTATAATAGGATGTACTAAATAATTATGTAAGATGCACCTGGACTTCAGGATCATAGAGACTTCTGTCATGGGAAATTGTAAAGTAAGAGCATGAGTTTTTTAAAAACTCATTTCTACTGAAAAGGAAAATGTTTTCTCCAACGTAACAAGTCTTGTCCTTTGCTTACACATTGACCAGTTTCAAAGACAATGGTCCGGATTAGTCCCCACCTAGTTTTGGCACTTAACTGAAGAGTCTCAGCTAAGACCCTAGGTATTGTGGGTTCCTTCATTCACTAAAAATAGGGGAGATGTCTTCAGTGGTGGCCTAAAGTATTATGAATGTAAATCTCTTCGTTCCTGACTGCCATAACAGGCACTGACTTTTTAATTCAAATTTCTTGCTGCTTTTATGACTGGTAGTTGAATCAATACTATGTGGCAGTCAGGGACAGGCTGCAAGGACTAGGATGGGGATCCCATCCAGCTGATGGTCAGCGCTGGCTCCTGCCCACCCTACAGCTGGTACCTGGGTCTGTGGGCTCCATTGCTGAGCTGCTGCAGGACTGTGGGTCCGTACAGGGAGAATATCCATTCCCTGGCCAAAATAAAAGCTCTATCTGGCACTGTTGTGGCTAAACGTGACTACTGATGAGGATATGAGTAATATGTTCAGAGGGTGACCTTTTAGTAGTTTTGTGGAATAATTTAAATCAATATTGCTGTGTGACAAATGATAATTTCTGTAATCTGACACAATGTTCTGGGGAAAAATTGCCTCTCTGATGAGCATAAAATGTGAAATGTAAACAGCAAAAGCTTAGTTTTCCTTTCTCCTTGCTCCCTTGACAGTGAAGGAAACCAAAACCTCGAGAGAGGTGACAGTGTGATTTTTGACACACCACCTGTATTTTGAAGTGCCACCGGGCTGTGTGTGTGTCTGGATGTGTACTGGCACCGAAGGTCTGTGTGTGCCACTGCCCTCAAAGAGTATGTGAAGAAAATGCTTGCATGCACTTTTTCTCCCTTCCAGCGGAGATAGTGGAGTTTTTAATTGATTGTTATGAGGGCAGAATTTAAATGAAATGAAAAAGCCAGCAATTCCACAGTGCATGCTGTTGATTTATAGTTTCCTTTTTGAGCAGAAAGTGTCAAGTTACAGGTCAGAGAAGTACTATGAGAGAGAAGGCAAAAGGATGAAAAAGGGTTAGAGAGAAAGAAGGAGAAAGAAGGTTAAAAAGAGCACCTATAGAAGAGGGAGAGGCACGAAGGAGAATGAGGCTTGCAGGAAAAGGGCATCTCCAAGAATGCTTGGAAAGAAATGTGTGGGTAGGGTAACAAAAGGAAAGGAAACATCAATCTAAGGAGAGGGTAGGCAAGTCAAGTAAGAGATGGGGCAAAAAAAGATGTAGAGAACAGGAGCTGAACCACTTTTTCTTAATGGTGAGATCTTGAATCCCTCTCTGCTTTCCTAGGCTGCTTGCCATATTGGGCTGGTGTTCTCCAGCACCGCTGGTGGCTCCTGCTTAGCACCAGTTGGGTGCACTGGGCTGCTCAGCTGGACCAGTCATGGACCCTACCAGTTTTCCTGATGAGTGTTCCTGGTAAGTCTTTTCCAGGGCTTGGAAAGTTAAATCTCTAAGGGCAATCAAAGAAACGAAGTGAGTAGCCAGGAATACTGCATGGTAAATGCGTAGCTAGTTACAGTATAGGTCAAATAGACTAATTAATAAAATGTCCTGAACGATAAAAGCAACAGCCTATGATATGTATTTAGACCTGTAGTCCAGGGTCTCATCTTTGGAAAAACAGCACTTGTGGGATATTTTTGCTAAAAGATGACGGAAGGCCAGGGTTAAGCCAAATGAACTTTCTTTCAAGGCGTATCGGAAGTTAGAGAGGCGGGGAGTGATTCATCATTCAGAATTCTCAGAATAGATTTGCTAAATTTACAAATTCCATGTTAATTCCGATTCTCTTCTCCAGCCTTGACTGGCAACAGCTGTTTACTTTGTTCTCCTTTACTCCTTGCCTTCATAATTTTCCCATCAAAACGTACCTGTTTCTGTGCTATGAGATCCTGAACTGGTTTGGAAGATGATGGCAGGCAGGGGATCGGTCAGTACAGTAGTGAAGGAAAGCAAGGGAGTATTTTTTGCTTTTTTTTGATTTTCTGCTGCCCATTTGCTGTAATTACTCTAGCAAAGACTGTTTGTAGGCATATTTCTGGAAAGAATAAATTTTGATGATTGCAGGATATTTGGGCAATGAAAACTTGCATTTCTTTAAAAAGCTGGTTCTTTGCCCTCTTTCAAACACAAAGCTACAGTGCACTGTGACCTCATTGGTCAAACAAGCAAAACAAATTGAATTTGAAGTAATTAATACTTGCCACAATGTGCTTGGGAATACACTAACAACTGAGAACTATTTACAAAGAATTAGTTCAATTAAACAGACGAAGAAGAAACTAAGCAGATAAATTATTCCTTTTGTCCAGTGACAGGTTTCTTTTGGCTGTTTTTGCTGATGCCTTCATTGATCAGTCTTGCCTCTTTGATTAAGCAAACAAAAGCATAAAATGTAGCATTCTCACAGTATTTTCATTCTAGTTTGATTTGGAAGTTGGAGTACCATCTCCTGTCTTGAACTTCTACCTTTTAGAAGAATGAGAATTAACTAGTGTCAAGTGATTGGAGATTAATAACCAGAATGATGAGAACTGTGGCTGCCCAACCTCTAGAGAAGGGAGGATGCACAAAGCTTAAAAAAAAGAAAAGAAAAGAAAATGGAGGAAGATTAACTGCCTTGTATATTAGCTTAGGCTAGGACAAATTACCATGGAATAAAATAACATTGAGAAGTTCTAAAAAAGTAACCTAACTGGAAGGTTAATTAAATCTGGAGGGGATCAGCTAAAGTCTCCACCCTTGGAGTATTCTAAGAACAGTCTAGGCATGACTTTAAGTCTAATATACTCCATCTTGGGACATGGACCTTTATCCACATTACTGCCATGTCTGTGATTTGCGTACAAGTTGTGTGGGAAAGTAAAAATTTAAACAGTGAGAATGTTCGGTTTTGCCCATAGTATCTAAGGATTGAAAGTCATCTGAGCATCACTTGCTTAAAATTGGTATAAACAAAACAGGGTGTTTGGGGGTTTGGGGGGAGGAGGAGGTAGTCGCACTGCTTTGTACACATGCTTTGAATAGAGCTTTTTCTGTTTTAGTGAGGTTTCATATTTTCTCACCGTAAGCCAAATTTAGCTGCCTCAAAATTCCCCTGTGTTAATGCATCTCACCTGTAATGACAGAAAGTCAAGTGGAGACAGAGATGGAGGATGGTCATTCCTGTACCAGGAACTGCAATAATCCATGACCTGGAAAACAAAACCACAATGTTTTGGGTGATGGGATCTGCCACACTTTCCTCACTATGAATTACAGGCTACTGCATAAGTGGCTTTGAAAGGTCGCTGTCAGTCATGGCTCACTCTCATGCATTGAGTGCTTCTGGTGTACGACTAGAATATTCCCTTCTGCATCATCCTTCTCATTTGGCAGTGCCCACCTTGACCTTTTTGGTTATTTTGAGGAGCCACTCCCTTGCCTAGGAGCCTCTCTTGTTACAGATGTACATACGATTTCTCAGGGACATCTTCAGTGGTCTTTGATGGCGTCTCAGGACCCATTCTTGCTTAGGCTGCAAGACAGTGACACAAAGCTGAATGGTACCATAATGTACCCAAGACAAGTTTTTGAGGCACCATGTTATCACAACCAGAACTAACTCCAGAGACCATTATATGCATTTATAATACAGTACTAAAGTATGAAAGACTCAATTAAAGTTTATTTGATACAAAATTAACACTCTTTTCTTCCTCTTCACTGTGCTGATTACGTTAAAACAGAACAATGAGGCAGCTGCAGTGGAACAGTATCAGAGAAATTTCTGTCAGCATTTACTATAGGCGAAATTATAAGGCTAGGTTTTCTCACCCAGTTCAGTGAGCCAACTGGCTGCACATGTTGCAAATGCTTTTTTATACTATCATGAACTGCAGAAAGAATACATTGAAATTTTCCTTCTTTTTGAAAAGTAAGAGAATGGTGCAAACACAGGAAAAATTACCATATTCAGCTCTTGCATTGTGCTTCTCCTCCACAGCTTTCCAGGGCTCTGATCCAGCAAAGTTCTTCAGTGCTCGTACAACTTTAAGCACCTACGCAGTCCCTTTGAAGTCACTGTGACTCTCTTTTAAAAAGTGCAGTTAAACACATCTCACTTGAGCTTTAGTTTAATTGGAAAGTCGGAATTTTCCACAGGAAAATAATGTGTTTTACAATTAATTCAGTTCATGTGATTTTAGCGTATAGGGAAAACTGAATGGGAGTGATCACCTATGAAAACCAGTCAATGAAAGCCAATCACAGGGACTGCATTTCTTTTACTTTCTTTATAGTAGAACTAAAACTTCTATAGACTAGGTTACTTTTTCAGGGTCCATTAGTGTAATTTCTCTAGAAGCTTTTTGGATCTACTTCTATTAAACTTTATACACTTATAGTCCATAAGAGTGAAAAATAATACTTCAAATGACAAGTCTATTGAAACCCTCATTTTTTTTTATCATAAGGATTTTTAAAAAAGAAAAAGTCCTTCAATCTTTTTTTTTTTTCCTCTATGATGGAGTTGAAATAAGAATAGTAATTTGGCAATGTAAATTTGCATAGAAATATGCTGCCTAAGAACCCATTTATTACACCAGTTATAACTCAAGCAGATATGAAATGGCCCAAAGGTAAAGCACAGTTGATGGCAGAATAAAAATGTGCATGTAACTTTCTATGGGTTTAAGTTTGTTGACTTTGTGATTATTTTCATTTAATATGTCTCCAGATGAATATTAACTTTTTTTCCTTGACATTTACTTCTGGCTCACCACTTGTGCTGAAATAAGAAAAGTGGGTGCTCTGATTAACATTTGTTTTAATTTAACCGTAGCCTTTCTATTCCTTCCTGAAATACAGCTTTATGGGTTTTTTTAAGGGTGATTTGTTTTTTCTATTTTCCAATGGCTCAGAAGGGATATTCCTACACCAAAAAGCAATCACACATTGTAGGTAGCTATTGTAATTTTTCTTCTTTTTGTCATAGCGGACACGTACTACTTTCCTTACGTTCAGATTCATTGAACGTGATGTCAAAGGAACGGAGTTCTATTCCCAGTTCTGTTTGTGGTGTTTTGTTTTGGTTTTTGGTTGTTTTTTTTTTTTTTTTTCTATTTTCCATCCAAATTGCTTCCTGACTTACAGCTGAGAAATATAATCCCCTATGAATTTTATTCAAGGTATGGAAAAAGGAAAGTGAGATAGGGTTTACTGAGAGAGAGCAGCAAAAGGTGCTGCTTCCTAACCTCACAGAGCTGCCTTCTACCCTGCTAAAATACACTGAAAAGCACGTGCGTTCTCAGCTGGCTTGCTCAGCTTGTGCTTTCTAGGCAAAGATAACTTTTCCTGGAGTGGAGACAGGAGGGATCTTAAAAAAAAAAAAATTAAAAAAAAAAAGAGATTTTTGAGACTTTTTTTCCCTCTTATGATGTAGTATTTTTTCTCTCTTATGACATAGACTTTGAGACATGCTTCTAAATGCTGAAGCCAGTTTAATGTTGATTCTGTGCAGCTTGCAGCTTCCAGTCAAGTCAGATATTGCATGTCTTCAGTAAAGTCTTATTATCCTTACTCTTCTGAAGAGTCACCAGGCTATAAAATCCAACTTTGAAGCTGAAAATGAAGCTGAAATGTCATTTGATATCACAAGGGTTAATTGGGCAATAACTACTTTTCTGGTCTCTTACTCTCTGTTAATGACAAATGAAAAACAAAAAAGAAGCCAAAATAGCTTATGTTTCTATACTGCAGACAATAATGACCATCACATGGGTTATTATAATCATAATAGACTTGCGGTATTTTTCAGCTGAAATAGTTTAATGTTCTTTTTTATTACTGACTAGTGTTGTTTGCTGCTTTAGAAATTAGCTCTGTAATTTTAAATATCTTTTTCTCCCACATCTTATGGCCATATAAATAGGGTAATATTTTTCTCCCGTTGCTTTTGTTTGGTTTTCTGACTCCTTCCATATTGATTTGTCTCAGTGCTCTGTGAAATTGATTACATTTGTTTCTTTAGAAATGAGGCTTCTGGAATTCTGCATTATATTTACCACTCAAGAAAAAAATGACAACAAAGAAATAGGTTTCTTTTAGAAATGAAACAAAAGCCTCATTTGGATGAGAGTTAATTTAATGAAAGTATTTAATCTTCCCCTCCTCCCTATCCTGAAGCAAGAAGTTATGGCACTTCTTTATTTTAAGATCTCCTTGCCATGTTTATTCTGAGTCATTCTCAGTTTACTGGCAGAAATGAATTTTTATTCTGTTAGGCCTGCTGAGATTATCCTGCTCTGTGACAAGGAGCCTTAGTTCTTCTTCTGGTTTGAGTATCATCAACAGACTGAACTAAAGGGCTTGTTATAGTATATTCACTTAAATTTAGTACTGCTTGTCACATGAATTCCTGTTCCTTTTTGCATGACCAGAAGAAATGGCTGGAAAGGTGGCAATTGCAAAGAGGGGAAGATGGTAATTGCTTTCGTGGCAAGTTCATGTTCTGCCGGATTTGATCCAGATGATTTCACTCACCCCCTGACGTGGCCCACCAAGCACTGGTGAGCCCATCTCCTGTACCCAGCCTGCAGATGGTTTGAATGCAACGTCACTGTGAGCAAGCAGAGCTACTCCTACCAGCTCAATGACGAGAAATGGCTCCACAGGTCACGCTCAGCTGGGAAGGTCTGTCTGTGTTTATGGCAGTCCGCCCACTGAAGAGCTTAATTCCGAGTAGCGTTGGGGCCGTCAGACTGACAACCTGCCCACACCTGGGGCAAGCTCTGTGTGTTCAGGTCAAGACAGGGAAGAGTAAACCAACTTGGCTCTGTGTTCTGCATTGGTGGTGGGAGACTCTCCAATGTGGAACAGCCTCTACTCTTTTGCAGAGAAGACAGATAAAGCTTGGTATTGTTGCTTGTCTACTGTTAGCCTAGTGCCTTTTTGGAGACAAACAGACCCGTCCTCAGTTCACTTGTGAGCTGTAGCATATTGCAGACAAGCAGGTGCCTAGTTCTAATGACAAGAGGCAAGGCAGCTGCAGCCCAGCTGTGTGGAAACATTTTACCAGTATAGGCACTGAGATGTAGATATTTGTTGTCCTACAGCCTACAAGCTGTGGTGGAAAAGGTCTCCTTATGGCTTTTCTGCTTATGTTCTCTGTCTAGGGCAGCTGCAATAGCAGAGGATACTGTAGAAAGTCATGCTTTCCACGAATGTCACGCTTAGATCCAGAAAAGCTAGTTACCATCCAGATGTAACTAGGCAGTGCATGCAGCAGCCCTGACTTTCAACTGCTTCTTCTCTTGTTCTAAATCTTCATCTTCACTTACGTGTGGCAGTGAGCATTAAAGCTGACCTCAGGTTCTGGAAATCCATGAGAGCTGAGTACATTTATTTCCTGACTGTTGATCTCCCACCTTGGGGCAAGCCAGGACCCCTGCCAGCAGGTTTTGTTTCTCATCTGGCACTGCCCAACCTGTGCCAGCCCAGGGTGCTGACAAATGTAGAGTGCGATGAGGAGCTTTAAAAAGAGAAATAGTTTTGTAGCTGTGCATTTCAGTTCAATTTAGCTTCCAAATCGGTGCTGTGGAAAAAGATGGGATAAAATATATTTCATGGAATGGTTCTGCACTTTCATATCATATGCTATCATTTTTTCCCCACTATAACCATATTAGGCCCTTTAAATACTGTGAGAAGGAGTGGGGAGAGGTGGGAGTGAGAAAGAGAAGAAAGAAACACTTGCTCCCTGTGCTAGCTATGTGTTTAGAGACCCGAAGGCTGAAGTGGAAATGAAATCAGCCCTCAATGGAAAATGTATCTTACAGTGGAATTAAGAAATTCCTCAAAAGAAAAATGACCACAAGTCAAGCTATTCTTTCTTTTTCTCCCACTCCCTGCCACGTTTTTATAGCTATTATTGAACAAAATCTGTGTCACAACAGATTAATCTCTTGAATGATGCTCCCTAGAGTAGGAAAAAGCCTCAGGCCCTACATGAGTGCGATCAACAAGGTGTTACAACAACCTGCTCATGGGTGGCTGCTAGGAGCGGATCAGAAATGGGCTGTTTTGTAAGCACTTTGTCCCAGAGGGCACCTTTCAAGGGGATGACTGAAAGAAGCAAGAGGCTCGAGATGAGAGATCCCTTCTGTGCGGTGTGGTCATTCTCAGCCACTCCTTTGCAATGGGATGGAGGTCAGGGAGCCAAGGGAGAGAAGATGCCACATCATGACGAAAGGGTGCTAACTGGCACGTCTCGATATCTCAGTTTGGAGAGCTGCAAATAAAGTACCTACTATGCAGGCCAGCATAACAGGAAAAGCAAGAACTGAATGGAGACAGATGGAAATGTCTTGTGAAGTGATCTGCTTGTGTCAGAGACTGAATGGTCAATTGGGCAGGGGTCATCAGTCAATTTTTGTTGAAATTTCGTCTACTGGACTGCATTTCAACCAGGGATGGGATCCAGAAGTAGTTTCAAACACCCTGAAATACCTTAACCCTTTCTCTCTGCTCCATTTATTAGACTCAGACTCCAGTTACAGACCCAGGGCATTGGGGGAAATATCATAGTCCTTGTCAACTAGTCACAGCTGCCAAAGGCTGCTTGTCATTGATGCTTGGCATACTCACTTTGCAGTACTTGTGCCTTCCATCGTGGCCTGTTTCAGATAATAAATAAAAGCCCCAAAACACCTGGTTAAAAGAATCCCTTTATCTGTCTGTAGGGAGAATTTTTGTAGTCCCCTGTCCTGACAAGTAAATCATGCCATTTGGAATATTAAAAAAAAAATCGGAGGCAACCTCTTGATGTCAAGCAAGGAAATTACTTTGGCCAGTGCTTCAGGATCTTTAAAAATCTGTATTAACAAATATCAACAAGTCACTAGGGGATTTTTTTCAATGCAGTTGTATTGACAGGAGAGTCCAGAATGCACATCCTCTCAAACCATTACTATCTCAAGATGCAAATCCTTAATGATACCAAATATGTCAAGCCTGTATATTATTTAGAAAGCTATAATAGTTCTGATGTTCAAATGAAAACATGCTCTGAACGGAAGTTACTGCACTCTTCACTGCATACTTAATCAGAATTTCAGTCAATGTATTGTGAGCAAGATTTTAAAATTCTGAAAACTGCAGTTTATAGCAAATTGTAATGTTTGACAGGGTGAAAACACACTCCTCTTCAAGTCACTGTCTTGATGAACTCCACCTTCAGAATATTGTTATGAAGTAGGGAAAATTCATAAATGCCTTTTTGTAGATGAGGAAATGTCATTGCAGACAGCCTAAATTACTTTCTCAAGGTTGTGGCAGATTTCCTCCTATTTGCTCCTCTCCCTGGAGCTAGGTCATGGTAACATAGTCATACTACACCACCTTTTCCCTGCTGCAACTTGATGATACTGAGAGTGTTGCTGGTGGAACCTCCTACTTTGCCTTCAGATGGGAGCCAGAGCTAGGCTTAGCCTCTGCCTCGTATTTTGTGCCTCCTGTAAGAGGGAGATCATTGGAATAACCTTAGAATAAATCAGTCCAGTGTAGCATTGATGAAATGAGTCTAGTTAAGAGAGACAAAAAGAGCATTAAGCATGGTTACTTCTAAACTTTCTCTTTGCATCTCCCTTCTGTGCTGTGGCAGGAGCCACTAGCTTTGGAGGGGCTGGTGGCCCCGTTTCTGAGGGACACAGCACTGGGAATGTGCTGGTGAGTGGCTGATTCACACCTGCATTTGGCATCTGCATTGCCCACCAGCATAGATCACCTTAGCATGCAACACATTTACAGTCTGTCTGGCTTACTTGTTTGATTCTGTCATAGCAGTATGTTTTGTACCCCTACGTGAAGTCAGTGCACCAGACAATCTTCCGCCAAGGTTGTCTCTCTCTCTTGGACGCTCATAAAAGTACATACTTAAACAGGTCCCTCAGCACCATCATGTGAGGAATTTCAATAGTTTCACTGGGGAAGAAGAAATTAGAAATACAGCAAACTGAATTTTATATTCCCAATCCCTAAGTAGCTTTACTGGGAAAGAGTGAAATGGGCTGTGCATCCTTCTCATTACCCTTCCCTCTCCCAAATAATCTCTATCTTCATTTATCTTGAGTTCTTCTGGTTAATCTTCTGTCTCATCTCACATGATCTGAAACATCTCTTTTCTAGAAACACTGCCTCTTGCTTCCCTACATCTGATTTCCTCTTGGAAATCAGCCAGTCTCAAATTAATCTTCTGGATAGAAAGCTGGCCCTTCCTGCCTGGCTTGATGGGTGACTCATGTCTTTGTTTCTGCCTCCATCCCAAATATGGCAGCCTGAGTCACTGTCCTTCATCACATCCCTCGCTCACTCTTCCTTCCCTCCCCCGGTGAGAAATTCTCAGCCGATGTGTGCATGAAATGCCTGAACTGCTAGACAGTCCCAGTGCGCTGACGTGACCCGCAGGCTCCCTACAAGCCTTACGCCTCCTTGCCCTTCGTCTCCATCGCTCTGCTGCTGCGTTCAAGGACAGACTATCTCTTTCCACATCTTCTGGGAAAAGGCTAGCGTGCTGATAGGGGTTACAGAGTCTCATCTCAGAGTTTGGTTCTTTGATCACTTCTGGACATTATCATTGGAGCAAATCATCTAGTTAATTTAACTGTCTCAAATATATGCCAATATGGGGTCTTGGCCCAGACCTTTTATTTATGTTTCTGACCAGCCCCAATTCTTCATTTGGAAATAAGTCAAAATGTACAGATGGATCAAAATAGCTCATAATTTCCCAGTAAAATATGATTCTTTGTAAATAGTAACCCAGACTGTCACAGCTGGTATTCGCAGGACTTGAATTATACATGTGCAAGCTGGAAGTGCTTTGAAGACTCAGCCAGCCAGAACAGACACAGTGCCATGCAGAACACTTCCCCACTCACATCCTACCTGCTGGCCCAAAGAAGTCCCCTGTGAACGTGGATGGGAAGACTTGTATCCTTCAGCCAAGCTGCGTTGGCCTCGTACAGAGCTCAGCTGATGAAACCTGTTACTGTCAGAGAGCTGCTCACCACCAGCTCGTAGATACAGTACACTCAGAGGAGTTGTCTGACATTCAAATATTCAAATACATATATATCAGAGGAAACATTAGTTTTCAGCAAGCAGAAAGCATCTAATTTAGTCAGATAAATTATTCATTGTAAATAATTTGTTCAGCTCCAATACCCAACAACAAAAGGGTTCATTTTTCCTTCCTTCCATGCATTTAGGATTCTTCTGTCAACAGTAATGGGGGATAGCCAGAACAATCACATTAATATTGGGTTTTTGCTTACCTACATGTTCTTTAGAAATGGATATAATGTAAAAGTGTAGATATATTGGTGTTTGATTCCAGCTCAGGGAGCTGTGCCAAGAAATCTCTATTGGGCATGTACAGTGGCACACATTCCAGTGAGAATGTATTTCACAGTTCAGTAAGTATTAGAAATGACATTTTTTTATTCTAGTTTTTTCATGTAAGCGATACCTTTAGCTGTATTATGAACTCCTTTCTCTGTTTTCCTAGTTAACAACATAACGTAGAGTAAGCACTGGGTGGAACTGAAGCTCCAGCTAGTCAAGTATACTGTCCAGCAGCAAGGAAGCCTGCTAGGAAAAGAGTGGAAGAACAAGGCCAGCATACAGCAGTGTTTCTCCTAGCTTCCAGAAATGTATAGCTTGGGGTTGTTATGAGCCATGAGTGTATCTTTATGCTTAGTAATCTCTGGGTATTTCTTCCAGGAGTTGGTCTAATATGTGTGTGTGTGTATTAATTCATCTATAGCTTTGGTTAATTCCTCCCTTTCTTGTTCTTTAGATTTACAAATGTGTTCTACTCTTACCAAAAGCCATGGTTAGATTTTTTGTTTGTCCACTTTAACATGTTACCACTATGATTTTCCCTTCCAACCTTTTCCAACATGCTTGCAGAATTTCCAAGAAAAGAAATGTATAGCTCCATGCTGTCTTGTCTCTGTCAGAGCGTTTGAAAAAGAACCTGTGATTTACAGGAGAATATGTAGCAAATTCTGAGGCCAAATAACTTACCTTTGTTAGTTTTATCTGTCTTGGTGTCTGCTTATCTCAGTGGCCATTGTGTGTCTCCAGGTAGAAAAGTATTTTGCCTTGTAAATCAATAATTAAACCTTTGATGGAAAGTTTTGCATTCTGTATTCCCCTGCTGTCATTACCTTCTCGCTTTTCCTGTTCTCCCTCTTATTCTTGTCATCTCAGTGTCACTATTCTTCTGGCACCCTCTTTCCAAAGGTGGGCATGACATAAGAAGGCTTCTGGATGACTTCAGAAGAGATGTTGGTAAATAATACCAGGTTTGGGCTGTGTAAACATGATTGAACTTTGGTCTGTTCTTTCCTCTTTGCAGCCTCCCAACTAGAGAAGCAGAGAAGAAAAGACTGTATGCTCAGCCACCTCAGGCTATCCCTTCCTTACTGAAAGTTTTACTCTGAAGGTTACTCAGAAAGGGAGAGAAGCAAATCTATATTTGTAAATAAACAGCAGGCAAAATAAAAAGAGAAACATCAGAGGGTGTTCATCAAGGGTGAATAGCAGAACAGTTAGCAAGAAAGACATAACTTCTTATGTGCTAAAAAAAAAAGTCCCCATGGCAGCTATAAATAATTTGTCTGTGGCAGGAAAGAATGATGAACAAATGCTGGGGATTTTGACTTTATGGCCGAAAGTTGTACTAGTTCAGCTGGGATATGAATCCTTAGAGATGGTTTCAGCCTGGTCCTCTGGTTCTTAATTGCTATCCAAAAGGAAAAAAAGAAATAAACTTCCTATTCATTTATCCTCTCCTACCCCTGCCACAGACTTTGAGCTAGGCTAAAAGTTTTCCAAACATTTTAAACTGCAGAGGATCATAATATTTACTGAAATCAGCATTTCTGCAAAGGATTTTGCATTTCCTGTGTGCTCAGTGGTGTCACCCCCTGTGACAACTGCCTCATCAGGGTCAGCTTTGCTTTATTTTCCATAAAGAAATTGAGATTTATTGTTCCTGTCACTCCTTTTTATGAGTTTATTTTATGGTGTGACTGATCTTACTGCAAACAAAGCTCATATTTCCAGTTTTTTTTCCATTCTGTATTAAAGAAAAAGACAGGAAATGGGCCAGTTTGGAAGCTGTAGCTTGTTAAGAGCTGATAATCTTTTTTAAAGCCTTAAAGTATACAATTCCCCAAAATGATCTTGTGGCAGCCAATTCTTCATTATGTTATGATGCATGTGTGTGCTCAGACACTCATTCAGCTATTATTAGTGTCTGCACTGAAGTAATGTCCAAGCATTTTCTTTCTCAAAGGAGCAGAAATCATGCCAAAAAAAAAAAAACAAACCCAAAACCCAAAAACCCCCAAAAAACCACCAATAAAATTTGTTCTCTGAACTGTTTAAGCCACTTTTGCAACAAGAAGGGTAATGCAAGGAACAAGGTCACAAACTGGTTTCTCCATGAGAATGGCAAACACACAATGCTTTTGAAAGGGGGGAAGAATACCAGGTTAGGACTTTGATTGCAAAAATACTTTGTGTTCCCAGCCTGGTCTGGGAAGTGTAATCGTAGTGGCTGGCACTTTAAGACCTGGACAGTTTATATTTAGTACTCAAGCCTTTTTATTGAAACATCACAAAATAGTAAAATCCCTACTGCTCCACTTTCCAAAAGAGAGAATAACTAGTGTTTTCTTCATTTAAGCCACATTTTCTGCCAAGAGTAGCTATTAGCTTATGTTTTAATGCTGCAGAAGACATAAGAGGAGGGAATCTTTGCCCTGAAAATTTGAAAAGAAAATGGATATGAGAAAGGAAGTCAGAAGGGCAAGCAGTGCTACCTCTACTTTATAGGTAGGAAATGGAGAGCAAATGATGAGTGTTTTTGTTAAGTCTTTCCATAGAACAATGATGATGCCAACTATGCATCAATGTAACAGAGCCTCCATCACCAGGGACAGCGAGAGAAAGATGAGGATATTAGATTCAACAAGGGGGTAACCAAAATGACTTTGAAATAAAGAGGCGCCTTTGGATCAACTTAGAAGAATCTGGTTTTATTTCTAATGATTTAATCAGTGACTGGGGCTGAGGTTTTTACCTTTCATGGACTTCTGTCCCATTTTGCTATACTGATATCCTTTTTTGTCTTTCAGCGTCCTTAAATTTGGTGCACCAGAGAGCATTGCTTCCTTATGAATCCGTGCTGCTCCCTGTGCACAGAATGTCTCAGGACTATTGTAGTATCCATATGGAATGATAATAACAAATTACATATTCAAAATCATATCTTTGATCTGAAGAGCATCTTGAAGCTGAATTTCTGCCAGTCTGGTGGTTCGATCATCCTCACCCCAAATTTTCCCCAACTGGCTACTCACAACATTTTGCTCTGCAAACATCTTTGTTGGAGCTGTCGCTGCCTTTTGTCTTGCAAGTTATTCTCTGTGTGTGGCAGTGGAAGTTGTGCATCATATTTAAATTTCACTTCCTCATGTGGCTTTTACAACTCTGAATTCAGACCATGCCCAGATGATACCTCCATGTCAGAGTCCATCACACATTTTCTTTTCCATCAGTCATGAACAGGATCTGGGGATATGGACACATGGTACTGTCAGAGTAAAAACAAATGCTAAGCACAGAAATCTGTCTTTCTTCCTTCATTTCTCTCTCTTTTTTTTTGACTGCAGGTATTGGTGTCACAGGGTGGTCATGTGGGTGGCTCAGAAGTGACCATACATTTAAAGCTTTTTTTTAAAATAGCTGGAATCCATTAAAAGCCCCCATTTGTATTCAGGGCATTTCAGCACTGAGCAGCATGTAAGGAAGAGATCAATAATCACATTGCAAGACCCAACTTCTTGCTGTGTCAGGCTAACATAAACAAGCTCAGCTCTAATATTGAATCCAGTCCTCCCTGATTTGTCCTTCAAATATAGTATCCCACCTTCTTCCCTTTCACCTAGCTATCCTCTAGAGCTATTTCCCAATTCAGCTATGATAACCTTGTTTTACTTCTTTGCAGCTTATTCCCGTATCTCTCTTTCTCCTCCTTGATCTATCATTTAGGAATTACTACTGAAGGGTCTCATGTTCACGTAGTTATCTATATAGCCTTTATTTTAATGCCACTCTCACTCATCACTGGCCCTACAAACTTGCTCCACTCCTTCAGTAACAGGTTTATATCGGCAGGAAGGAAAGCACTGTTTAACCAGCAAATGCGTATCATGAGGGAAAAGATGATGGGAGATCTGTGCTGGCATGCGTTGTAGGCTGACAGTATGGCAAAGCTAGGTATTGCTTCCTAAAAGAAAACCATAAAAATGGTAACTAGGAGGTGCTCCTTAGTTTCTGTCATCTTCTTCAATGTTTCCACAACACAAGTAATTCCTTACACAAGTTTTATCATCATTAATTCAGATGCCACTCCTATTCTGTTCTACCTTTTACTTATCCCCAGGCTTTAACATCAATACCAAGTGTCCACACTTGTCTAAAAATATTTAAAGTGCATTTAAGGTTTTTTTGTTGGTTTAAAACCAACTAAATTTTCCCCCAAATTACTTCTTTGCATCATTGATGCCTTTTCCAGCAACAAAGCAATAGTCAACAGTACCTCCGATTCATTAACGCTCCAAGATAGGAGAACTAGAAGAGACAGGCATGTAGCCAAAACTCAGAGCTGCCTGTGCACAAAGAGGATAGATATATTGTGGGAGGATGGAGGGAGAGAGAAAATCTGAATGTGGAATTGATGCCAAGAAACGATGAATGCAGCAAAAGCACTAAGTGGCCAAAGTGAGATGCCCTTCTGTGTGACCATGTGCCAAGTCAGGGAGAAGGAATGCAAGGATGTGGTGATGTTTGATTCACTGCTGGTTTTCTGTCATGCTGAATCTGGCAGTCACACAGTTTCTGCTGTGTGTCACAAAACTCCTGTGGTGAGAAACCATATAAAAAAATTATGGAGGGGAAAAACATTGGCATAAGAATTTCAGGCTGTCAGTCCCTGAAATGAAACATTGCTTTAGGTATAGTATCAAATCCCTGTAGTGTACACTTAATTTCACCTTATTTATGACCGAGTCTCAGTTTCCACTGCTTCTGATTGCACAGACGTAAAAAAAGCTTTGAATACTGCCATATGAATAGAAAAGTTCTGTTTTGCAGCATATAGTGCTTAAATGGCTCTTGCTTTATGCACATGTGAATTTGTAAGTCAAGTTTAGGACAAAAGATACTAGGGAGTGTTTGTTAAAACTTGTAGCAAGGTCTTTGTGGATCCAGGCTTATCTCAGAGCTGGAGTCTCGAGGGTTTGACATATTGAAGTCATTGGATCATGTTGTCTGCCTGAGTTTGTAGAATCTGAAACAACAATTTGGAGGTTTGAGCCACCTTACTCACATGAGCAGACTCAGACCCATGGTGAAGCACTGAATGGCAGCTTTAGCAACTTTCACTCTGTTCAGGCTTTTCAATCTTTTTCTAAAAGCAGGCTAGCTAGGGGGGCGCAGGGAATAACTGGGACATGATTTGAAAATTTGTAAGGCACCCACAGAGAAAATGTCACCCCTTTCTGTGGAACAAAGGTTTCCATAATTTTCAGCAGAGACCAAACCCTGGAGAAGTTAGCAAAAAAATGAATAATTTTTCCTACTCTTTGTTTTCCCCCTTTCACTTGTATAGTTTTGTGTTGGCTCAAAGTGCAGGAACCAAAATGTTGGTATGGGAGAAGAGTTGTAATGCAGTTTGAAGGTTAAACATCAAGATATCTTTGAAACAACAGAAGGAGTGGGGTTTGTTCTCCTGAGATTTGTGAACTAGTTTTTATATTCTGGCACAAAAGTAAATGGAATCCACATCCAGACTTCCCTTGGCCTTTTCTCCAGCTGAGTACTGATCCTTTCAAGTTTTATTCTTGGCTTATTTTTCAAGCAATCTTCATATTTGAGATTGAATCTTAATACACAAAAGGCAGAAAACTTGGATGCTCAGGTATTTTCAAGATTGATAGTAATGTTAGGAGGTAGCCAGAATTTCATGCTTTTCTTCTCATCACCCTCTTGAACATCCAAGGGCAGAGAACGGAATTTTGCAAGTAATTACCAGAGTGTTCTAGAGTGAAATTTCCATCAGTTAAAATAAGGCTTTTATTTTTCTGTAGTGAAATGGGAAATTCGCTTGCTCTGAGCAAACCGAACATATGTTTATCCCATGTGAAAATCTGCCATTAGCACCCACACGCTTCTAGTTTACACAACATCTATTTTCTATTGCGGTGGGAAATGAAAGAAGTGTCAGGGCCACCCAGGCTCTTCTGTAGTCTCACAGACCGTTATTTCAAGGACCTGGGAGCAAAGTTCATGGCTTTCATTCCTGTTGACAGATTCCCAATGTTGTGCACAAAAAATATGCTGATTTATTTATTTATTTATTTAAAAATTGGCTTTAAATCCCCTTCGAAAAGCCAAAAATAATACAGAAAGGGAGAGCTTCCTTAATTTATTTTTCTGGTCTGTTTATTGAATGTCGTATGATAAGAAGAGGAAAATTTCTGTTGGATTTTGTAGCAAAGTTTTGGCAAGGATTGTTAATTGTATTCTTTGTTTTTAATAAAACAAACTGCCTTGGGCTGAAGCTAAATCTCTAGTAAGCTACACAAGTGCAGATTAACTTCTTGTCCTTCCTCTTTTGTGAAGCAGTCAGAAAAGTGTCACTTTTCTCCTTCACTGTTTTTTTCCCTTAAAATGTACACATCCCTGCACAGCATCCTTCTCATTTCAGAGCTAGAGAGACACACAGCTCCTTCCCGACTTCATTTGCTTGTACCAATGCAAGGGGCCAGGGCATTCCCACTGCATTTGAAGCAAGATTGCTCTCAAGGTTCACACACCGAGCAGAAAATCATTTGTCATTGCAAAACAGTAGACAGCAGCTGAGTATTTGATGAGTTGATATTAGGAACTGGTAGCAGTGCAACAGGCTGATGCCATTGTAGTACAGCCTGTGAAGTCTTCTCAAATGCCAGCGTTTGCTTTTTTAAAGCTCCTTCCTACACAATAGCACAGAGTCCTTCAGGATTTTCACTCAGTAGTCCATGTAAGCTAATCAGGAAAAAAAAAGAGTAATGGGAAGCTCTGCAGCCAAAGTGCTAAGAGTCTTGTAGACAGGGCTACGTTCAGGCAGCTGCCCGGTGGGTTAAAGGCAGTATTGCTAACAGGGAAACTTCCATGAAGTGATCAGATTGGGATCATTGAACAACCTGTGACATCCAAGAGAGCACTGCTAAAATCCCGCTATTCTTGCTATGCCTAATTCTTGGGAGGTGATGACCCAGCACTGCTCTATACTGATTTGTTGGGGGCTTTTCGGGGGAAAATATGGTTGAAGAAATCAGAGACATTTTTTCTGCATGTTTTCATTGATGAGCCCCATGATTTTATCACATTTAATATATCTTAATGAATCAAGCTATAGTATTATAATGTTGTGTTACACCAGCAGATTACACATAAAGCAAGGGGAGAGCATCGCTTACCCTTGTGAATTTGAAAGACTCAAAATCCAGGAAGACAACCTAAAAATAAAGCAATATATAGGGCAGTAAGGTTCTGAGGGCAAGCTGAGGATGCTTTTCCCAGAACAAGCTAAAACTGAATGGAACTAAGGTCTGGAGAAAAAAAAATTAAAGAAAACTAACCAAATTCCTTCAGAACTCAGGTAGAATAGTTGGCTTTTAAATTTGGCTGCAATTTCTAGTATGTTGTGCATGCTATTCCATGTGGCTCAGCAGCATTTCTAGCACAAAGATTTTCAAATTGACAGAAAAATGTAACTGGAAGGAGGGGATGTGAAAAAATGTTGAATTTGTCATTTTTCTTCTTTTTTTCCCCCCATCAAGTTGTTTATTTTGATCTCAAAAACTTGGCTATTCTTTTTAGAGAGGCGTGTTCAGAGGGGAAGAGCAATCCCTCTCCTGCTACTATTTTGCATTGTTCCTACTTGCTAATTATGTGAAGGGATCTTCAGAGACATGTCCATAATGCCTACTTGGTAGCACTTCAACAGACCTTGGTCCCTCTCCCCATCACACATACACACACACGCGCACGTACGCACGCACACTCCATGGCGTACGGACAGCCATGTGTCAGAGATGTCTGCGAGGAAGGAGACGGAGAAAGAAGATATTCCAGGTTTCCATGTTGCCACTCTCCTGATGAGTAATTCAGGCATTTTGGAGCCTCCTCATGGTCCTTTCCATCACCCCCACCCCTCTGTTCCCAGCAGCACATTCTGTCTTCTTCAGGAGTCATGCCAGGCTCTCAAACCTAAATGGTACATGATGTTAGATTAATTGGCTAAGAAAACATCCACAGACCGAGGGGAGGTGGGGGAAGAGGAAGGCTTGCTTGTCAGAAGTGTCATTTTGTCACACTGAAAATCATAGAAATGGGGAAAAGAAGGATCCATGTTGTAAATGAAAACAAAACAACTGCCTGGAAGCGACTGGCAGTAACTTGGAGGGATGGGGGAAGAGAATAGGGACTGGGAAAAGGAGGGGACAGAAGGACACGGAGTGCTGGTTGGTGCATGATGGCTGTCACCATTGCAAGCAGGCATCTTAGGAAACATCCTCAGCTGTCTCTGCTCTGCACCGCTGGAGCTGGCAGCCCTCCTCTGTCACAGATGGACCCAGAGTGGGGACCAAATGGGGCCCTGGAGGTGCAGGCTCCTGCAGGGGGAGTGTGCTGAAAAGGAGAAATGAAGATCTATGGCAGCCTAAGAGCTGATCCTGATCTCCAGCGCCAGCCACCCATTTTTTGCTGAATTGGTCCCTGGATAAACTATCAATCGGTACAAGCTAGTCACTGCATTTCTTGTCATAGCAGCGGTCGTGTCCTGACAGCATCTCCTGCTATTTCTCATGGTTGGCCGTGGTAGAACCCACACAGAAGTCTCTCTCTGCTTTTGCTCCTTTATGAATACTGCCAGAAGAGCTCAGCTCTCCTTGAAGCTGAGTCAAAGATGTCCAGTTCCTGCCTTGCAACATCTGCTCACAGTCACTGGAATTATCTGGTGGGCTCCTTGCTAACTCAGTCCAAACTCTTCAGCACAGTTGGAATTCAGTTGCTGCTACTCACTAGGCATTTGGCAGCCCAACATATTCCTGAAGTTTTGGAGGGCTTTTGTTTGTTTGGTTGGTTGGTTGGGTTGGGTTTTTTTTTTCCTCCTATCACTGTATTCTTCATGTGCTAGGACCTCCCTTATGTTGCCAACTTGCTGGTTCCTTATTCCTCTGCTTTTCACCCATGATGTTTTCTCTTTAGTGTAAATAAGGAACCCATGGCACTAAAGTTTTAATTATTTTTATTTTTTTTTTTTTTTTACATTTGAATTTTTTATATCCTTTACATACACAGAATGATCTTGGTATAACCCGCTGCAAGGACTATTTTGGTTACTGGTTTTGAAAAGGGAATTAAACACCCATGTTAACAAAACCCTAAGATTCCCTACATGGGAATTCTGGGCTCTTTTTGCTACTTCCAGTGCCAAAATTCTATAGAAAGATGTTGTCTCATTCATTCTGACTGACCCTGGCAGACATGAAGGTGCTATGCAATAATTAAGAGTATTTTTATATGTAAGTATGTAAGCTAATTTTTCTGGTAGCCTGCAAACCATACGTTTGATGTGAAAAAAAAAATTAAAAAACTTTAATTTCATGCCAAATGTTTCATACTGAAATTCAACAGATGAAGCAAAATGACTTCTTTCACTCAGCTTTGCTGATGATTTTTCTTCCTACATAAGGACCAGGTGCTGACTTCCTAGGGAACATCATCCAATCATGTCAAGTAATAGGAGCTAGGTATTAGAGAAGAAAAATAAAACCAAAAACATTCCAGAGAGAAGGACAAAGACAGAGCTTGGAGTAAGTGTTGAAGACAGACCTCTGGAAGTTCTCAAAATCAGGTTAAACAAATGTTTAATTTTAGTTTCACTTGAGTGAAACTCAACTTCCACACTTGAGTTGGGACAGGGAGAGAAATTACTGGCCTCATGCTCCACTTTTTTACACCTCTAAGATAAATGGAACTAGCTGGAGAATCCTGGATGTCAGACCAAGGAAAGTTCCCTCTCCTATCTTACCAGAGCTGTAGGCATTGGGGTGTCCTTCAGCTGTCCATAGGGTACAACTTTTCCTTGCTCTCATCTCCAGCACAGGTAGCCTGGCACCGAGGCATGCAGAGCATCCACTCCTCTCATCGCACGGCTTGCTGTGGTGTGCTGCAGAATCACCTCCTTCACTGAGCTTTGCCAGAGATAACTGCTTGCCAAGTTGCAGGATGCCTCTTTGTTCTGTCACATTGCTGTAAGATCTCACAAGGAGATTTGTTGTTTCAAAAAAAGACAAATAAGCAAGCAGTGTTTGCAAACCGAGATGGCATGTTAAAGCATCTTTGGAATGGATTTCTCCCTGTGCTTTTTGTTGACCATTTGTTTCCTTCAATTGGAGCGTGAAAGGACTGAGCATGTCCAATGCAACTTCCCTGTGCTAAGTACCACCTGCCAGGCAAATCAAGATAATCTATCCATCACTTTTCCTTTGAGATCGTAAGCTTTGAGAAAGAAATGCTGGCACACACCCACGCTACTCTCCCCCACTGCATTCCCTTTCCATCCAGACTGCAGTGTGACTAGGAACAGGAGCGACACAGAAAATCCATCTATCTCAAGAGTATTTCAAATCTAAAACTTAACCTACAAATAGGTGACTTACTCCTGGCACCTCCACAGTAATTGGACTCAATTTTAGATCGCTTTCAGTAGCAATACCTGAATGAAAGGGCAGTAGCTATAAATAAATCAGGATGAAAGATATTATTAGAAGATGTTATTAGAAAGACAAAGGTAGATTAAGTGGAGAGGAGGGAAAAAATACCAGCCCAGCCACTCCAGCATAAACAAAATAGAGTAAAATTAGAGCTGGCTGTAGGCAGAGCTTTGAATGACTGAAGAGTGCATTTGCAGCCTGCTGAGCAAAGGCAATTCTGCCCCCACACTGACGCACAGAAAATTTGGATTAATTTCATTCCAGACAGGTAGTACAGCTGCAGTTTGGGGCTGATAGCTTGGTAGGCAGGCAAACCGGAGGACTGATGCAGACCTGAGTACACTACACCTGCTGGGTAACAGAGATAAAAATGCTAGAAAAGGGGCAGCCAAAATGCGTCTCTTAAGCAACACACAGCTTCTGAACAGTTTTAGCACAGCTTCCACAACAGAGAGGTGTGATATGAAGCTGCTGTGAGGACCAAGGCAGTAATCAGTTTTCCCTGTCTTTGAGATTTGAAGGGAAGCAGTGGGATTGTTTGGGGAGGCTCCAGGAACAGTTGGATAAACATCTCTCAGGGTGAGTTAGCTCGAGTCCTCCCTTAGTCATGGTCAGGGTGACATTTTCAAGATGCCTCCTGGCTTTATGTTTCTGTGCTGGGACAGGGCTACAAGACACCTGAATCCTTCCCTGCTGAAAGAAAGTAGGCACCGTGGCCTGTGGAGGTTGCCAGTAGGTTATTGGACCCTGAGGTGCGCATGGGTGAGCACTGAACCCCTGGGCGGTTGTCATCTCCTGCATACAGACTGCTCCTGGGGCTTTCTGTCACTTCAGCTCCCTGGGATTTGCAGCATGGTTCACTCAGCTTGTGCCCTGGCAGTACCAGCAAGTGAGTAGTATGTCTTCCTCAGTTTTTTATTGGCATTGTTGGGGTTTTTTTGATTAAGGGACAACCACAAATCTGTTCAGAGTCTCATTGTCTTTGCTGTTGTAAAGGTACGTAAGTCCATTGTTCAATAGTTTTATTCCATTTTCAGATTTGTGGAAATAGAAACCTTTATTGTCAACGTCACTAGAATGAAGACTTTTTTCTGTTAAAAAAAAACAACTCTCTTTAAAATGTAACTGTTTGACATGCCAGAAGATTTCTTCTATGAAGAACAGAGAAATGGGAATAAATTTGACTATGTAGAGTAAATATGTACGGGGATAAGACAGAAGGAAAAGACATTTCTCTGACTTGAAGATTTCTTCCACCCAGGAAATGAGAAGAGTGGTGTTACCCAGCACTTGGAAAATGTTGCCTATCATTTAAAGTGAAATTTTTTTAACAAAGAAAAACTTTCCTTTAAAGCCTCTTGCCACAAAAGTACATTTTGGACAGCAGTTTGTACCATATGGGTCAGGTGCTAAAAATATATATCTTAAGGGTGAACTTTCCTTTTGGTTTTATACAGTGGCTCAACCAATCACAGCAAATGTTAACCATAAAGTACTGAGTCCCACGTAACCCAGACAGCTCAGTGCTTTGTGAAGCAAAAGGAAGAAAATTCCTCAAGTTCATTGGCAACAAAACTTTTCTTTAACCTTCCTTACATACTCTTCTTAGGACACGGGCATTGTTCCATGTCTTTCTGACCTTTAAAATCTGTAGGGAGTACAAAAGGAGGAGGGATGGCTGACATTGTGACCAGTGTTTCCTACTCCATCACCTTTGCTTTGCTTATTTATGTCCCTGACAGAAAGTGTTGCAAAGCACTTACAAAAAGCTATTTTATTAGAAGATTCTTAAGTATTTTTAAAAAGCTGAATTAATCAGAGCTCTGAGAATACATGCACCTTCAAGGGAAATGAACGCATGGGCAGGGTGATGGAAAGCATCTTTAATTACCTCAATAGCTTCTGTATTGGCATCACTCAGACAGGTAGCTTACATCACAACAAATGAGGTGTCAACTTGGGAACATTTATTTTTAAGTATAAAATTGTCTTTTTATACTCTGCTTTTCCAATTATAAAGATGCTTTTCTTTGCATCTTACTTTTATTGCTTTTTGATAAACAATAGCTTCCATCGACTATTCTCAGTAATGATGTTTTGATTAGTTAGTCCAGTTATTTGCAACATAATCCATGGTTTCCCAGGCAGGAGTCAGGAAACCCAGCATGAATAGGGTCAAAATCCAGACTAGGGGGAAATACAGCTGGTGGGTGAGGTGTTGCCCTTCAGGCATTTGGAAGGTTATTTCCAGTGCTTTTTCTCTATGACTCCCTGGGATTGGACTTGTCCACAGCAATAGCTGTGCATGAAACCGCAGGACTGGTTTGAGCTTTCAGGCACCTCATGGGCACAGCATTCGCAGCAGGCTGCTACTCAGCCAGCTTTTGTTTAATCTGGCACAAATCAGGGCTGTTACAGAAGTCTGTTGCAGGCTTAAAGCAGAGAAAAGCAGGCAGGATCGGGCTCCAAATGAGCCTGGGTCACAGGCTAGTAACGTGTAAGGAAATTGTTACAGTGCTGCTAAAAATCCATTGCATACAGCCATGAAGAGCAGCAGTTGGATTTACATGCAGGTGCAGCCTCTGTCAGGAATATCTAAGTGTTCTCGATACTTGGGCTAAGAAATTCTCACAGAACTGTTGGATGTGAGAGAAAACAACTTTCTCTCATTCTATCTCTTTTTTAACCACTTCTATTAATCTTGTATTTATTCTCAAAGCTCCTACCCCTCTCATATATAGTGGAGACTGAGAGAAGGGTAAATAGGTTCATACAACATTCATATCCAGCAAAATATTCATATTAACCTATATATGAACTTATTTATCTAAGTTAAGTAAATATATATTTATATATTTTTCAGGTAGGAGAAAAGAGACCATAAAGACGTCTAGACAGCTGAGTTCAGGAATGAGCCACCTATGGTCCTTTTTAAACTACTGGGAAGAAAAGAGCTGCAAATAAGAGATTCCTATCTTTTGATTGTAAAGGCGCCCTAGCAATGGGGGAGGTAACTGAAGATGATAAACTCAGCCACGCTTAACAAATGGTTCAAAATTGTTATGGAACTGTGTAATTATGACATTTAGAGCTAAAACCAGCATATGGACACTTTGACTTTGAAAGCATAGTCTTACACACTTGGGCATCAGATATTTATCCTGAGAGAATTAGGCTTATTCTATTAGTGTTACTGGCATTAATTGGAGTAGTGAGTTGAAAAGTTCACAAACTGTCATGCATATAAGACATTTTAGATGCCTGCAGTATTTATGAGGATAAATGAGGAGGGGAGTATATATAACAGTTTTGGTGTGTGTTTGTAGATGGCCAGTGAAGAGTTGTTCTGCCTAACTCTTTGCTTTCAGCAACTGTGCCAGTAGATCCAGCTGATTACTCCATTTCTTCAACTTTAAACCCTTACTGCCACATGGCATAACATTGTTTTCCTACTGTAAGAGTGCAAGGGTGGATCAAACTTTAAAGGTAGTGTTCATTCCTTTGGCTTCAGCCATCCAAGAGTTTGAGCTTCTGTATGTGTGACCTGAAAACTACCTGAAGTTTACCAAATGACAAATAAAGCTTATCTGATTTTACTACCTCAACACTGAGGATATTGCTGTTCTCTGTAACAGCTTTGTTGATCTGGAAGGTATACGGGATTCCCATTACCAAAACTGTGGTAATTCAATGAACTGATGGACGTTTCTGCAAATACAATATAACACTCTATTGCATGATTAGGTTTCTTTCACACAAAAGCTCTGTATGTTTTGAGTTGCTTAATTTGAGCACTGCACAATAAAACCTGAAATGTTTCTGGGCCATCTCATCTGAAAACCAGATTGGCCAAGAGCAGCTTGGTAGATGTCAGTATTAGAAATTCTGTGACTTTGAGTGCTGGTGTTTGGGATAGGATAAAAGCATTGAAAAGGCTGTGGATTTTTTTCTTTTTCCGGAAGGGTTAGACATTATGATCATGTTGTGCTTGTCTGAGACTTTGGCTGGTTGCAAAGAAGAGAGGAGGTATCCTTTTGTTCCATCCCATTCCTGCTATGTAGGGAAGGACACTCTAGCTGTGCTTGGAAACGGCTTTGAAGGGAGTACTGGAAAGTGTTCAGAAGAGCCAGAGGGAAAAGCACAGCTCGTCTGGTGAAAGGCACCACGCACAGTTGCCGAGAGAAGTGCTGTTTGCTGAACTCACTTTGATACGATTCCAAATGCCTGCGTTAAGGGAAATAAATATGAAGACCACATGCACTTCACTTCCCACCAAGTGTTACTTGCTTGTGTCACCCATCTTTTGAATTTTTGCAAGGTTTACTGATGTCCTTGAACTCCATACACATGAACATACGCAGAGACACACACATACACCCCCTTACCCCATCAGAAATTCATCATGCCCCTCTATGCTGTACAAGCTCATTGTGTAGTCTGTGCATTTCAGAGCAGACAATCCCATCATAAATTCCCATGATACCGTGGCAGCAGTTTTCTGATCTCATTTAAATTACAGAATCACTTCCTGTTTTGAAAGAAAACTGGAAAGGAGATCGTTCTGGAGGTGGATTGGTCTGGTTCAGCTTGTTAAAACCACAGCTTTGAGAGCTGGCTGTTCAAACCCCCTTCCAGGCAGCTCCACTTGACTACAGAGTACTCTTGGCCCAATTTCTGGCCTCATGGGAAGCTCCTTTTTCCTGTCCCACTTAGGCTTGAACTGAAAATGCTAATGACCCCAGTGCCTGTCCCAGACCTAAGTTCTGCTTAGTGTAGTAACAGGTGTACCTACACTGTACAGTAAAGAGGTATGAATTCAGAATTGGACAATGGATGGAAAATTTGGCCAAGCTCTCACAGTTAGTCACAGGATGAGTACATAAAACACTAGATTACATCGAGGAGAAACCAGGATACTGAATGAGTAGACAAAAATGTTACGCCTACTCCCTGTCAAGACAGTAAATCTAGTCCTAAAAATTGGAATAAAAATCTACCAGTCTGGGATCAAAATCTACTCAAACATTTTTCCAATAAAGTGATGAGTATTCTTTCTTTAATATAATGACTTCGGAAATATGGCCTGTTACGGTAAGTGGAATATTGAAGGTTGGAATAAAAATTTAGACTGTGTCTGAGCCTTCTTAGAGGATTTGGGCCAATGGAAAGGTTGCTTTGTGTTTATCCAAGGATGAGAACACACAAGAGCTATTTCCACATGGTAGCTACCTTGTGGCAAATTATTCAGATGCAAAATATGGGACCTCTAGTGCTGTTTTCATCATTGCCAGGATGTAGTGAAATCCAACAGCTTTTTAATGGAGACAGAAGTACTGCAGAACTCATTGGTTTCACTTTGCTCCAGAATCATACTCTGTAGCGTAAAGTCATGGTCCAAATCTTCAATGGCATTTGAAGGACATAGATCATCATGTCAAGGAGACAGTTCCTTTCACAAAGTCTTTGTTGTTGTCTCACCAGTCTTTTGTAAACAGGTTCCTCAGCCCCACATAGATGCAAATGGTATCTATGTATCTATATCAGCAATGAAGATCCTGATGAAAAAGTGATTAAAGCAACTGGGAGAGCAATGCTCCCTCAACTGACAAAAAAAAAGAAAAAAAAGGGAGGAGGAATTAGTTGAATAATTTCATTTCAGTGTTGTTTTATCTTTTCCCTAACTGGCATGGGTTCAACTGCAGCTCTTGGAGAACTTTCATTCCTGGGTGTTTTATTAGTCTTTCACCCTTGGTTACCTAAGGGAACGTGGTACCCCATGTTCACCCCAAAGCAAAAGAAATCACTTTCCAGATTCAGTCTTTCAAATCATCTTTGGAGTTCTGGCATGACCATGAAAAAGAGGACAGAGAGGGGAGCAGTGTCTTCCTAACTAGGGCTAGTAGATGGCTTCAGGTGACATCACAACAGCCATGGGACTGGAGCCAGAAAGCAGTTTGAGAAGTGACATTGTAGATGGGTGTGGTGTCACAACACCACAGGCAAGAATTGGTCACTGATGTAAAGCTGCATATGCAAACCCTATATTGCTGTCTTGGGAAATAAAAGACGAGCACTATAACATGACAGAAGAGGAGGAGGCATGTTCCCCACAACCAATTTACAGCCAGCTGGGTGGAAACAATGCAGCAGTGAGGACTGAAGGGAGAAGAGAGCTAAAGTGTTTCAGATTATCCTATAGAGAACAAATGTGTTTGAATATACTATTCACACTGCCTCATATAAAAGTTTAATGTCTTGGGGGTGCCAGCTCTGTACAACTCTGCAACTCACTGTAATCAAGCCACAAGCAATGGCTATGTGAAAGATCTTGGAAAAGTTTCTTGGCATCTCCAATGGATGTGTTGCAAGGCAATGACCCATTTTTCAGTCCCTGGTTTGTATTTGATAACCATGAAGCCCTACAGAGTAGAGAGGCAAAAGAAATGAGGTTGCCTGAGCTGAAAGAAATGGCTGTGTGAACCAAACCATTGTGAGGTTTTATATCTTGATTGCTTGTCTCTGGAAAACTCTGCCAAGTCTACAATAATTTCCATAATAGCGTGCATTGCTCATATAAAACAGATAGAAAATGCAGCATTTCTTTTCAACTTGCACCTACAACACATCAAATTCCTTTCAGGATATAACTAGAACCTGTTTATCAGTGAAGAAAAGTGCCCGTCTGGGGTTCTTCCTATCAGCACCCGAGGCAGAGATAAGTTTTCTAATGAACCATTCAGTACAAGCACTTTGAAACTACCCATTAGCTGACAGATTTCACCTGCAACAGACCTGAGTAAACTCTCAACTAGGTTTTTTTATTTATTTTTTTTCCCCCGGTTCTAAATGGATTTTAGTGGCATTTCTTGACTCTTGTTGGCAGGAATGAGATATTTACCATCTGTTCAAATGCACATTGGCCATGGTAAACAATTCAGACAATTCCCTAAGCAACGGGCATGGGGAGGCAACCAATAATAGATGCTGTCTCTTCACGCAGCTCAGGTGCAGGCAGAGGACAACACATTCAGGTGGGTTGTTGGCACTGAAGTGAACTCATGAACAGAACATCTCTCCAGGGTGCTTCCAGCAGAAATGAAGTTATGAAAGTATTAATGATCAGATCAGAAGATACTGGCTTTGGCTTAAACAATAGCGGTTTTGTTTGTTTAATATATATGGGGCACCACCACATCTTTCTGGGAAAGTATAGCACCAAGAAAAAAAGGATAGGAGATAGTTGCATGGAAATGAATTTGAGTTCGGGAGCTGTAAGGTCATGTTAGAGCAGCTTTTAGCAGTGTTTTTGATGAACTTTGCTCAGAGACAGCTGCAAGGAAACATATCAACTCTTACATGTGTGTAGCTAAACCTGCCCCTTACTGTAGCCTTCTAGCTATAGACTTTGTCTATGAAGGGCGGCTGCGATTTGGTTACACTCCCAGCAACTGATTTCTAGACAAACCTGTCACAGTTGGTGGACCTGAATCAGGATTTGCTTGTAAAGATGCCCATGCTGTTAAGAATTGTATTTGCAAGTAAGTGCAGGTGGAGAATTTAGAAGGTTGCTGCTGGGAGGAGTGAGTGTCTCTGTGGTGTGTCTCCTTCCGAAATAGCGACTGCAGCCTGCAGCTTTTGTGTAGCAGCGTCTCAGATTAAGTCTCTGCCACTCATTGTGTATTTGCTTTATATTTTGCAGAAATTTCCAGCTGGAGTCACACGGTATGCTTGTTCCCCATAGCATGAAAGCATGACATCTTACTGCTTTTCCCTGGAGTGGAGTAACACATTCATTTTTAATTGTTGACCACTATATCAGAAATCCTATTTCCCAGAGTTTAATTGTTTTGCATGATGTTTAATTCATGGCTTCCCTACAGAAATCAGCTGTTAACCTTTTTAAAAAAAATAATGTATTATTTAGTATTTATTTATTATTTAGCAATAACATTTTTTAATTGTACAGGATGATATAATTTATTTATATTTTCACTATAAAATTGCATGTCCCAATGCTCCCTCTCCCTCACCCTCCTTTCTTTTCCTTGCAATTATGAAGAGCAATAAGAGCTGTAGAAATGCTACCGTAAAGGTTTCAAGAACAAGTTTTTGAAATAAGACGGTTCTTACGCAGGACATCATTGAAGACACATTTAAATCCTTCTGAAAACTTTAAGCTGATGCTTAGCTTTTTGAAATCAGGGCCTAGGTGAATATACTTTTCTTTCTTTCTGAATTTATGTTCTTCCATATTCTTCCATATTCCATGAGCTGCCCTGCAGAAAAGTTCAGTGGAATGGCAAATCTCAAGCCAAAGTTGCAGAGGATTTGTTAGAAGCAAGAATTCAGTGTTCAGAATTTCTGCCAGAGTCCTGATGCGATGAGTGATATTCATCCAGCCAGGAGGCTGTGCCATCCAGAATGTGTCTAGCTGAATTTCACACACAGCAAAGTGCTCTTGGAAATGTTCCAGGACAATAATTATTGGATACCAGGGAGCTGCAAATAAGTGCTAAGGAATGAGGAAGCAGAGCTCTTGCACAGATAACATCCCCCCTTCTGGCTGCTCAGAATCCCCTCTCTGCTTCGGCTGCCATGGCAAAATCTCCACCTTCTCTTTCCAGCTACTAACGGACGCAGAGCAAGATGAAAGGATTGGGTGCTGGGAGACATTTTGTAGTATGCACCAAGTGCGAAAGCTCCTTCCAAACCCAGACACTTGGTAGAGGCTTCAGGAGTCTCCAGCCACCTCTCGTCAGAACAAAGCTTTCCCAGGCTGCAACCCAAATTCAGCTGCCCCCATGACAATGCTGCTCATGAGAGACAGGGTCCAGCCACACAGGCGGAGATGCCAGAGATGGGTATCAGCACTCTGGGTAAATTTGCAAGTTCCTTATCAGCAGCATATTCCTCACCACATGTGCTAGGAGACATTTATATATATGGAAATAGTAAACTTTCCTTGTCTTTTTTTTTTTT
>VXBL01007158.1:766596-858029 GCA_013400195.1 Aramus guarauna
GAGGAGTAGGAAGGGAGTTTATATCTCAGACTTCTGTCATTATTTCGCTTGAACAGATAGAAGCTCAGCCACTTGTGATTAAGTCATTAAAATGAATGGACATCACTGAAATGGTGGTCACTCATTTGCTCAATTCCAAGTGAAGAAAATTAGCAATGGATGATGGATGTGGATTTCCCGAAAAGGAACAAAAACAGCCTTTCCCAATAACTCCAGTCACCCCAGGTTGTATTCTTGCATCACATGCATTCATGGTCAGGGAGCTATGAGTCTCCATTTCCATTTGGGATGCATTCAGGAGCCATCCAGTATCCAGAAACGCTTAAATTCCCTTGACTTCTAAATTGCCACCACACATTGTGCACGTAGAAAGTCTTTCTTTAAATGCTACACCTACGTGACTCCACAGGGTGAGGGCTCTCAAACAGAGATTTCTCTAAGTGTTCCTAACGTAGGGAACCTTCAGCAATGGGATGCTGAACACCTTTGTATGCTCAGCATAGAAAGCGTGCTTCTGGTTTTGGAACACATCAGTAGCTATGTGAATCCACTTGAGATCTAGAAGTATTGGGTTCAGGTCCCTGTCTTAGAGCGGGGTCTGAAACTCTTGGTCTGGAAGTGTCCAGTTCTCTTGGCTGTTAACTAATGTCAGTTATTTCAAGTCTTATCTGAGAAAGCGGACTACACTTCCACTGTCCCTGGGTGGTGAAGAATGCAGCTACTTTGCAGAGCACAGAAATGTATATTTAAAAAAATTAAATCAGTCAAATCAATAAAATATTTCCCACTCATCAGATCTTCAATCAGCTTCTCAGCGCTCCATTTCTAATTAATTTCCATCTGGTGCAGCCCCTTCTCTCCCAAAGCAATGGGGAATATTCTGGAGCAGGCACACACAGCAGTGCTACTCGTACGCTAACCGCTTCTGACTGGCGATCCTAGGGAGCCTGATTGTTTGAGGCAAATCGCCTCCCCAGGGACTGCATGATTTATTCCCTGCATTTGGGTTGCAAGATATTTTGTAGGGGAAAAAAAAATGCTTCAGTGTCATTTATAATGGATCTCACTCCAATAAACGGCCATCTTCTGGCATAATATGACTGCGGCTTATCAAATAATAAAACCCTGTCACTCTAAATTGCTGGGAATGGGACCAATCCAGCCAACGTTGATTCCTATGTCCACTTTGTCATGCCATGAAATTTTCAGTGGTTTGTGTGCGTGTAGGAGTCACGGCTGTCAGTGGGGAAGAGCCTTAACGTGCCACAGGGAAGCTGCAGAGACAAGTGGGTGTGATTTCTGAGTCTGATCCTTAATATGCTATCCAATTTTAAGTGCTACCTAACGTTCATTAGGGACGATCAGAAAGCCATATGGCCTAACAAATGTAATACGTAGTTCGGCATATTGGCAGAATGACTCCTTGTTAATTCTGTCTCCTATTCCACCCTCTGCCTGGTGGAGAGGATAGTGAGGAGGCTGGTTTTACCATGCTGAAGAGATGACAGACTTGATAACTTTAGTATGGAGCATTTCCAGAGCTTAACAATGAATGGCACAAGCTTTCTAAGGGGAGAAAAAAATAGGCACAGATTTTCAAATGCATCAGCAGGTTGCAAAAATGTGCTGATTAGCCATTTTTATATTTGAGTCGGGACAGTTGGGACTTGGGAGATCTCAATTTAGTTTCTATCCCTGCAACATTTTCCCTGTGTGACCTTGGCATGCTACTTAGTCTCTCTGTGCTTGGATTCTTCCACTTTCTCCCTATGATAGGAACTGGGGTCTTGGTACACATGTGTTTATACAGAGAAGAGCCGAGAGTATATCACAATAGTGTGAAATCCTGGGCCTTTTATGGTTACTGGTATTTCCTCATTGGAGACCTTGCTACTCTTACTATGTCTTTTCCTTTTCTTTGACTACTACTGCATCAGACATCTAGAGTTAATGAAAGCAAGTTATCTAACATCTTGGAGGGGACCAGGACCATCCAGTGGTGCTGGACTTTTCTGGCCCAGGGGCTGGCTCCCTCCCAAGGCAAGGTTTGCCCAGCAGCCCTCCTTGTCATCACAGCCTAGTATCCATCACAAGGCATAGCCTTGAACCTCTGATGCAGTGTTTCTTTCTGTGACCCAAGGTGATAGAATGCCCATAAATCTTCTCTTCTGATATTTTGGAACATTCAACTTTCAGATGCATTGGTAAATTTGAGGAATTATTTTCTGCAACACTTAATTTTTTCTATCATTATTCTCGGCATATTAAATGAAAGGCTGCTCTAATTTGAGGTTATTCTTGCGCTGCTGAAACCACTGTGCTCATGTCTATTGTCAAGCCCAGGGCTTGAATGTGCGCTCTCCACAGCCACCAAGTGCCAGTGGGAGTGCAACTCTTACACTGCTGCATTTCCTCAGCAGTGGCACAGATGAGTAAATTTGAGCAAGCGGCTTATTTGAAACAGAGCCCACAGAAAGGAATAAAAATGACATCAGCAACAGTAAACTACTGTTGCAAATAACAGCAACGAAGTCTTGAAGCAAAGGTTGGCTGTGTCTATATAGAGGCAATACTTAGTGTCTGTGTGATATACAAGGCAGCTTATCTCTTTGAGAGCAGGAGACTATAAAAATACAATTGCCAGAACGAAAGAAAATTGAAGCTGATTGCCATAGCAACAAAAGAATTACATTGATGAAACAGAAGCACATAAAATCCTTGTATGCTACATTAAGGACAAAGCAATCAAAAGTAAACAAGAGTGGATTGGAATTTACTTGGCTAAAGCTGGAAATGACAAATGTTTCCAGTTGATGGAGGCAGAAATGAGCCCACAAGAAACGAAGGGGCAGTCCTGCCGAGCTGGGGATTTATCCACCATTTCCTCTGCGAGCAGGACATGAGGGACCCAGGACCACAGGTATGGGCACTTGCCAGGCTTTGAAGGCAGTTGACGGAAGCAAAATCCCAATCAGATGGTCAGTAACATCAAACACTTTTCATCTGTGCCTTTTGTACAGATCTCCTTGACTTTCTTCCTGAGACAGCCTGGTTCCTCTCTCCTGATGAAATTCTCCCTCACAGCTGGGAAGCGAAACAAGCTGCTGCTGTAAAAAGGAGTTTTCTTTTTCCAGCTGCAGCTCTTGAAGTGTCTTGCTCAGACAGGCACCTACTTGGCCATGAAAATATATATTCCCCTCCTCTACAGTACTGCACTTTTGCCCTTTCAGGTCTGTGTGGCATGATGAGACTGCAGACACTGCAGCAGAGCCAGCAGTTTTCCAGAGTGTGCTGGTAAAACCACAATTTCAAACCTATACAGTCATCTGGCAGTTTTCTGATGTGAGGGGTGAGGAGGGTTGGAGACCCAGACCTCGACACCTCCCACAGCATCAAAACTGTTGTGGCAGATGCAACACAGTGCTGTGCTTCCTTGTCAGGCTCCACACCCCTGTTTGGAGATGGATTATTTCATACCTGCAGGCTACTCTCACCTGCTGAATCATTCCCATAGCCAGTTGGTTGGATGAATTTGCCTATGGCATAAGCAGCATAAAACTCAGTGGTGTTACTCCAGAAAAGGAGGATGCTCCTGTGTGCATCCCTACCCACATGAGGTCAAGCACAGCTATACTGGTTGTTGGGAGAAGGGACTCATGTTATCCAAATCGAACCCATCTGAAGTGTCTATACTCCATGGCTTGGTCTGGAAGACTAAAAAAACCAGCATGTGTTAAATGAAAACTCTTTCTTGAATGCAGCTTTAATTAAAATCTTAGCATTTCTTTTCATAACAAAGCCTTGAAGTCAGTCCAAATGTTGCAATTAAGGACAATGAAAGTATTCCAAGTGGTGGACTGACATATCCTTAAGATACTGGAACATCTAATCTACTAGATCTTAGACTGCAATAATGACCAAACCCTTCAAAGTTACCACAAAAAAATCTTAAGACTAAAATAAAGTTGACAGTTCCTTTAATTAAATTCATCTTCCTTTCAAAGGAAGTGACAAAAATTGTTAAGGAAGATTAATTAAGACTTAAATGCACAGAAATGACTCAAGGCATATTTAAGCAAGACTTAAATTAGTCTTTCATTTGGACATGGGAGAAATGGAGATAGCCAGATTTTAAAGCCTTTGCTCTAAGCTCTGTTTGGAGGCTGTTTCCCAAGTCCTACTCATCTCCCAGATCTTATGCCAGTCCTGATTGTTTTTTTCTTTAATACTTCTGCATCCCTTTTTTTCATAGCGATCTTTTTTATTTCTATTGCTCTTTAACAAAGCTCTTAGCCATATTTGAGTTTACATGCTTCTTTACATGACAACCTTTTCTCCTTTGCAGGACCCTAATACAAAGACTTTTTCATCCTCTGGGTTTGGCACCATTTGGGCTTTTAAGGAACATTAGTTCAAACTGAAATCTTGCTCTGGTAAACAAAAGACATCCATGCAGATCCTGGCTCTCTGGTGCTCCCTAAAAACCTGGTGCTTAATAGATAACTGTGTTGTGCAGCAGCTCCAGCTCCTGCATAGAGGTGGCACTAAGTTATGAGGAGAAAAACACCGATAACAATTCTCCTGGTTTGCAGTGAAGTAAAGGTTTGCAGCATCTTGCCATGCGCAGATGGACATGAAAGTCATCCCGGTCACCATGGTAATAAGATAATCAAAACCAACCCTTGAATTTTTAACTCTGGATGATGAATGGCACAGACAGCAAGTGTCAGGGTACAGGCAGAGAAAGAAGGAGTTGCTGCATGGGAAGATACCTGTGAAGGAGAGTGAAGCTGCATCTGCTGAGCACAGGCAGGCTCCCAGGTGCTTCCTTCCCCCAAGGAGACAAAAAATAAATCATTTCAGTAAGAGGTTCCTACCAAAGCAGGAGGATGATGTTAGGAGCTCCCCCAGCCCAGTGCAGGATCATTCCTGTGCCTGGCATCTGTGTGAACTTGTCTAGGATGGCTGCAGTGGGGTCTTCTTGCCTTCTCCAGGGAGGTCCCCAGGTTTCTGTCATTGCTATCTTCAGTCTCCTTTCTCCTAATCTCTGTCTTAAATCTCTCTTGCTACAGTGTAAGCCCACCACTTCCAGTTGTGTCTAGTGTGGGTATGGCGAGGGGACGGCTCCCCGCCTCTTTAAAGGACAACTGCTGTTATGATGTCCCTCTCTATCTTCCTTCTTCAGGCTAAAAACCTCAGCTCATCCAGTCTTTCCTTAGGGTCATGTTGCTTAGACCTTTCATCGCTCATTTATTTTCCTTTACTCACAAGAAATGTATCCTCCTTTCCAGGTTTACTCTTGCAATAAAAGGACTCCTCTGGCGTTTGTCTTCTGTACATTGTATCTTCTGACTCTCATTGATTTTTTTATTTTTTTTTATCTCCACCAAACCAGACTTTAAAAACAGGGGGGAAGGGGGGAAATTAACTTCTATTCAGTTTTGTTGGGGTTGCAAATTGGATCCATCCATTTCTTTAAGCAGGAAAACAAACAAAATGCCAGTACTCGGGGGAGTACACATAGCAAAACTATGCAACAAGAAAATTTGTAAACCTGGTTTCTCTCTGTGGGTGGCTAAATGGCTGTTTAAAGTCATTTAGCATCACACACAGTTGAAGAAACAGAAGAATATATAAAAAAATAAAAGAAAGCTGCATCTTCCTACTAAAGAAGCCCTTTGTTTTATCCAAATGTACTGGATTACTGATTTAGGATTGCAGGGCTGAAGCTCTTTATGAAGGGGAAAAGAGTTTCATTTGGGCTTGTAATTGCATTAACATGCACTCGTGAATACACACTCAAGGCAGTGCCGCGTGTCTGTTGAATTGCTAGTGCTGTTGGCCAGAGTCCAAATATACTTTGGGCACTGTGGAGAAGGAGACAAATGGGTGCCATTTTCATGGTTAATGATCAGAGGCATTAGCAGGCACGGCAGCAGGGGTGGGGAAGGAAAGATGATGGAAAACTTGCACAGGAAATAAAGTCTGTTGCCCTCCTTTGTGCACAGCTAGCTGGATGGATGCTGCATTTGTCTGTGCTGCTTGTGTTTGAGAACCAGAGTTCTTTTTATTGTAGGTGTTCCTAAATTTAAGCAACAGATGTACTGCAGGTGTCTGCAAAGGCCTGGAGGAGTCCTAAGGGTTGCTGCGTTTTTAAAACCATTGGTAGGGGTAACATCAGGTCACAGCAGTAGAGAGGGATCATTTACTCTGCTAAACTCCATCCTGCCTTAATTGCTCTCTCCTACTAAATCCCAGACCAGTTAGCTGAAAACTAACTTAGATATGCCTGCAGTAAGTTGCTGTGACAGCAGTGTGAATAGACCTGCATGCTCCTTGTCTCGCAACACTTAGACCCAGGAGACCTTCCCACATGATTCGGCGGGACTTCCAGGTCCCACAGGAAGACATAGACAGAGGTGCAGCTGGGATTTTCATTTCAAGCAGCTTATGGATGATTCTGCCATGAAACACCCCCAGGACAGAAGTCACAATCTGCCTTGCAGCTGGGTGAACCAAGAAGAAACTATTTATTTTTGCTTCATTGATGCTCTGCACCATCATGATGGGACTGAGACTTGCATGTTCTGCATTGCTTTGTAACACTCCATGCTGAAATCTGGTAAAGTGCAGGGCAAAGCACAAGAGACAGGGAACTGTTTCTCCTAAGCTGTGGTACACGCTTCTTTGGGGCTTTAAGCTGATTTCAACTCAGACAGGAAAAAAAAAATCAAAATGGATAAAAGCCTCTGAACAGCACAGCCTTCACATGTAATCTAGTAAAAAATAAAGTACTTCTAGATATGTCCAGCTTCCAGGACACAGCGACAGCCACACTCTGCTCTTAAGCCTGGCACACACCAGTGCCCTGCTGCAGCTATGGGCCAGCTGGCCATGCCTCCCTGGTGCTACCGTTGGCTTCCAGTTAACCTTTTCGCTGAAAGGGAAGAGCTTGGATTCAAAGTAGCTTGTATTGAGAGCTGTGATTCAGGCTCAGGTCTGCGATTACAGAAGTTGTAGTTGCTGGTTTAGAGCTGTCTGGGTTGACGCATCCTTTTTCTAGATGGGGCAGCCAGCACGTGTCCTCCAGTTAAAACATACCCACACTGGCTCCATTCAGTTTGGCTTTTATATTCAAAAGGTCTTTGATATTTATTCTAGAGCTAAACAAAACCTCCAGATTTGTCATGAGATAGAATCATCCTCCAACCAACTCAATATACCTCATCCTACACCTGTGGGTTTTTTATTCATCCTCCTCTCCAGCATCTCAGGAATTCCCTTTTGGAGTCTGAAATAGAAATCAAATCCCCACACAATATTGGCAGCCTGCCATTTGAAAAAATAACTTTTAAGGGTTTTTGTTTGAATTGCTTAAGAGGAGGGAATCAGGAAGGATGCTGTGTTTGGATTGGAAATAAAAGTAATGTGACTATTTGTTGACAATCCTTTGTGTCTACCAGCACCATTGCAGAAACTGGCAATGCAGACTGTTTAAATTTAAATATTGTAGATCAAGTTTTACACCTGCATGCAAGGTGTAAAAGCAATGAGCCGACCAACCTAAAATTAATCTGTGTAGGAATGTGAGATATGGTAGGCGTGCTAGGTAATGGATTCCAACTCTTTAGTGCAGCAGACTGGAAAAGGCAGGGGGTGCCCTGAATTTGTTTCTAACCTCTTGCGTCTTAGGTCCCTTATCATGTTGCAGAGAAGCAACAATTTGGTTTTACATAAATTAAAGGGACAAACAAACCTTCCACAATGCTCCTAGCTTGCCGGTGATCTTGGGATTGTGGAGAGGATTTGGAAAACAGAGGAAGCTAAGCTGACAGAGGACCTAATTAAGGCGGGGAAATGAATGATGGAGCCCTGGGTGTCTTCTGCTGCCTCAGGAAATCCCAGGATTTCTAGATGCTTCTCAAACCCCCAAACCTTCAAAATGAGTCACTTGGAGGCACACTGCAATTTTGCAGTAAGGTTGAACACAAGGGCTGATATTCTGAGGCTCTAATGATTGAGATGCATTTTCATTTTAGTCTCTACATGTAACCAAAACCAGTGAGTCACCTTCATGTCCTCATTCCCTCTGCTCTTCTGTTCCTCTTCCTGCTCTCCAAGGACCCCTGCCTTTCACTCCAGCTCTCCAGCTCCAACCATCGCAACCACCATCACTGCTACTTCTGCTAGTGAGACCTTCCAAGAGCCCCACCAATATGGTCAGCTGGCCTTGGCCAAATCCTCTCCCAGCCCTGCAAGTTGCTCACAGAGTTCACCCTGGCCTCTGCTCCATGCACAACTGCATAGTGGACATGTCTGAGAAACAGGGTTCTGTGAGACACACAGGTGCACCCACAAACCTGTGGGCCCAACCTCTTCTTCACACACAGCTCCTTGGTGCACAAGAAGCTCTGCAGTTTCTTTATCTTTTATTTAGATTTTAGTCCCTAAAGGATTGTTCTAATAGTGCCTAATGTGCAGCTTTCTTCTCCGTTCATGGAGAAAATCTCATGGAATCTTGCTTTCCTGCGTAGTTGGCAGTGTCATGCTTTGCCATATGCCACCAAGTTAGTGGATCATCCTTGGAGAAGCCAAGGGGGGTAATTTCCTCAGCCTGTGGGGAGAGCTAGAAGCGCAGACAAATGCCTGATCTCATATGGAAGGGGGAGGGAGACCAACTGCAGATGGTTCTTGTTCTCAGAGCAAAGCCTACAGCCATCCCTCTCCAGGGAAGAGAATTTACACTCTGTGGGAAGTAAATTGACATGGTGTGGATGATGACACAAACTTGATGTATCATTAAGCACAGCTTAAAGGAGAAAGGCAGGACTGATGCAGCATCTGGCTTTCAGGGAAGTCCTCTCTGCTTTGTGGCAATATCCTGGATGGATTGATACACTCAGACAGGCTAAAGGATTTGCACATGATCATAGACAGGTGAGCCATGAATGTCTTGGACCTAATGACAACTGTATCATATGTATCCCTTCACAACCAGAACTGGCACAACATCATTTGATTGTCTTTGTTCCTGTACAGGAAAGTGAGACCCATGTTTATGTGCCGTGAAATAGAGGCACGGGCTCTGCATCAGGGCTCTAACGTGGCCCATGCAGAAGGCACAGACCAAGTTCGGTCCTTGCTCCCTCCTGTCTGCCTTTCATTTTCATGAGAGGTTTGACAAGCAATTTATTAACTCCACAAGCCTTCACATAGTCAAGACTAAATTTAGAATTATTATTCATGGAGATGAAAGCTAACAGAGTGTCTCCATTACCTCTTGGAATAGGGGTCCTTTAAGGACCAGTGAGGTAACTGCTTCCACGGGTGCTGTCTGCTCACAAGGCACACATAATCTTTCCGTTCCAATTATCCTCTGAGATTTCATTTGTTTCTCAAAACCATGAGTTGGTTCAGATATGAAAACATGAGACATTCATTCTTTCACCAACTCCAGTAACTCTTTGGATCATACTCTTTTTGGAAAACATGATTTCTTTATTCAGTGCATCTGTCTTTTGTGGCTTGAAATTCTCCCTGAGAGACCCCAGACCTGGATGTTGGCTGGTTGAAAACTTGGCTAAATCTAGCCATTAATGTCTAAATAGTATGAGTTATTGCTAAACTGAATAATAGCCACAGTATTTATTTATGGAGTTGCTATGCCACTGCTACCTTTTCCTAACTTATTTGTAAAGCTCTTTGGGATACCTGGAATTTGAAAGGCGGTATATTAAACTGAATTCTATTATATTTTCTATTGCTGTCAGCAACTTCCCTTTTTAGCCTGGTTTAAGGCACCTATGTGTATTTCACGAAATGCATTCCTACTTCCTGTGCTCCAGGCTCCCAGGTGTCCATTTTAGGTAGTAAAGACTGAATATTAGTAGGTGCTACAACTAACATCCTTTCAGAGCACCAGACTCTATCCCTGTCAAAAGCACTACGTAAGGAGTTTGAAATGAAAGGGCAGAGACTGGAGCAATGCATTCCTCATTCATCACTCCACTGCTTGGATAAAATAATATTAAACTCAGTAAAACAATCAGTCTCCTTACCCTGAAGAAAGGCTCAGATTTTATTTTCCCATTCCTCAGCAGACATTTCTTTACCATCAGCTACAATTCTGATATTGTCTTCTCCCAGGAAATTCACAAACTCAGGTTTTCCATTTTTAACGCCAACATAATAATTTGGAATGATTACTGTTACGCTGCCCATCAAAAATGGTAACAACTATTGACAGGATAACGTGATAAACAAACAGCTTAAGGAAGATACATCAGGGTGGCATCTAGACATCTGAGGGGAGATTAAACTCCATTGAAGTATACCATTTCAATATGCAGAATATGAGCTTCTTAAAAATAGGTGGATGTTTTGCCCCAAGGCAGCTAGAGTCTGCCAGTGTCAATGGCATTGAAACAATAAAAAGTCAGAACCTGCCTAAGTCATGAGATCTCTGTAATAAATTTGGGATAGAACCCAGATTTATGGAGACATGGGTTAGCTACTTAATCAAGCTTTCTGAACAGAAAAGTGTGTGTAAAGATTTACAGAAGCCCTTAGGACAGTTTATATTATCCTAAAAGTAAGGATGTCCTTGCTAGTAGCTGGAAGAACAACCTTACCTCCCTTTGTCATTTTTGGAAAACAAGCGTTTCATTTCATAAAGATTACTTTTGTGCCTTTTGTTGTGGGAGATCATCTTCTTAACAGTCTAGGCACCCAGATCAAAGTGTCTGATTTCAGAGGGATTTGATGATTGTTGTTGCTGTTTTGTGTTTGTTTTTCAAATCATTCTTGATGTATCTTGCAGCAAGAACAAAGAAACTCTCTACAGGTGGGTAAGCTGAACCTAAACTTCCAGTCCCACATGGAAGACGCTGCAATCAGGCACATCCCGTCACTTCCAACACAGTGATGAATCCAGCTGAGTTGCTTGTAATAGTGTCTAAGAAAACAGATGAGCAGTTGAATCCAAATTTTGAAAATAATGTTTCCACGGGGAGGCTACATAATTCTTCTTACAGATGGACATCCCAGGAGACTTGAGCACATTTGACTATTATTAGAAGGAGGAAAATGGGAAGAGAATATTTTAATGTTTGAGATTTTGCATTTCCCTGACTACTCTGATCTTAGAATTATAGCTCTGGGACTTTTTTTTTTTTTTTAATGAAAATTTTACATGCTTATGAACACTTTTTAAAATTAAAAATATACATTCTCCATCCCCTCTTCTTTGCAACTTCCATCCTTCTTAAGTTGCTGGGATTCAAGAGGGACACTGGGGCTAGAGCGGAACAAGGAAGTAGGTGGATGGGGGTGCTGCTATTAAGTCAGAGATATTAAAAATCAAAGGCAGCTGAGACATAGATTTATCCTACTCAATCCTGGACTCTAAAGCTCGTGCTCTGACAGTAGGCATTTGCACTGCCTCTTTCAAAAAGCTATTAAGATCAAAGATGAATGAAATGTTTCCAATTAGACATGGTTAATACTAGAGATTGCTGAATCTGGTGAATTCTGTACATTCTGTCATCTGTTCACATGCACACATACATATGCTCCCACACAGTATGAACTTCAGAGGTTTTTTGCAATGATCACTGGCTAGTCTGAAATTTTAGCTTTGGAGACAAACATCAGGTCGGTCAAGGGTAAATAAAGCAGACAGAGAGAACTGGAAAGGGTCCATTGTGTTCATCCTTAACTCATCCCTGCCTCCTGCAGTCAGGATATTCCCAGGTACACAGCTGAGGATCAGCATTCAGATTTAGACATTACCATGTCTATCCGGAATAGACATTGGACTAATGTTTAAGAACTTTAAAATTCTGGGTGGGTTACAAGGAAAATGCTATTGCTGGTTCTTTTCCAATTTCTAGCTGAGATTTATGTATAAATGCTCCCTGTTTATGCACATCAAACCAGTACTGAGTAAAAGAAGACAACAAATTATTTGCAAAATTAAATTGCATTTTAAAATAAGGTCATTTTGGCTTCATTCCCTTTTAATCTTGTGCTTTTTTCAAATGATAAAATAATGAATTTAACTGGCTGGCATACTATGCCACAACGTGAAGATTTATTGAAGAACAGATGCAGGAACAAATACTGAAGTTGTGACTCTAGCTTAGTGCAGTGATATGTTCAGTGCAGTGACTCCCACCCTGTAGAGCAGAACCAGGCTATGGATTTAACAACCTCAGGGCATATGCCAAGTGGTCCCTTCTTAGAATCAACTCTGCACTTCGAGCAGAAATCCATGCGATAAATGAAATACGTCTCTTCCAAGGAAGTTGAGTTTCAGCCACAGCATGTTGCAGAGACTGATTGCTGTGAAACCAGCACGGTCTGCAGAGACCCATGGGCTGCTCCTCTCAGATAGTGTATCAGTGGAAAAGTCTCAAAGAGAGCAGGGGGAAGGATGGGAAGAGAAGTCTGGGGAGCTAGAGACTCCAGAGTCTCTTCCTCTGAGTAAGCATACTCATAGTTGCACCTCAGCAGGTCTGGAATAAAATTTTGGTATCCTTTTGGGAATCACTAAAACATCTCCAGGCTTTCAAAGCCCAAGGCCCGGGGCAGAAGCTGGGGCTGTTGCTCTTTGTCATGGATGCTTTGTGCTCACCTGGTGCTAACCTGGCTTGTTCTGCTCCTGAGCTGCATCATGTGGATGAAATAAGTTGAGTATCTCTGAAGAGCATTGCACGAGCTCAACAGACCTTTGGCATCAATAAAGCTGCTCCCTCAGAACTGTTTTGTGGGGGAACAATGTGCTGAAGGTTTATGAAAAGGAAGGAAATTAATATAAATAATACATTCTATCAAAACCTCACGAAATGATTGAAGCCTCTAGCTCGGAAGGATAACATGATGCTGTAGGTAATGAGCAAGGGGCCACATGGGCCACATGCTGGGTGAATCTGAGGGAAGAGAAAACTGTGGAAATTTCCTTGAAATTGGGAAAAATATTGCTGTGGAGCTATCAAAATGTTCTACTGCAATAAAAATCAAACTGTCACTTGGATTTTTATTTAATTTTAGTGTTATAATTATCTCCTGATTGATAATATACAATATATTTGCAAAATGAAATATCATTTCAAACCCCCAAAAATCAAAATGTTAATATAAAATCAAAATGGAATATTTTGACACTGTCAAAATGCTTAAGTTCTATATTTTACCTCAGGAAAATCTAATAAAAATCAACACAATTACATACAAAAGAAGAATTTCATTAAAACAGAATTTTCTAACAGAAATATGGTCTGCTAAAAAAGGAAGAAATATTTACACTTATTCAACATTCACTGTTTGAGTAAAAAGATTACCTTAATTATTGATTCATTGACTAAACAAGTAATTCAATTGAATACTGCTATTCTTTTAGTGTAATGGCAGTATTTAAATCCTGTATTTACAAGCAGGACCAGAGAGGAGGTTGCTCCAGCTGTGTCATCGATCTCCCACAAGGCCAGCAGGAAATGTTGACAAAAAGAATCTAAGAAAAAGGGAAAGAAAGATGTTTCACTTTGCACTTTTCCCTCTTTCTGGCAATTAGAAGACCATGAACTTTCTAATTCTGGCACCCTGGCTATTGTGTTTAACAGATACTTCCATATTAGTTTTTCAGTAATTTGTGTAATCCTTTTCAGCCTATTAAAATCTTATTAAGCTCCCTCATATTTTTTCTCCTGCAATATATTAAGGAATATCTCTTTTCCTCGTATTTTTTCTTGTGCTTTCATTTCAGTTCCTTGATCATTTCACAAAATTAAGCTACAGGAAAATCAAAGTACACAATTTTATCTGTTTTGGTCCCACAGCCCAAGCTTGACGTTAAGAACTTTCTGAGTGGAAAGAGAGGTCGGCCACTGACTTTCATACCTCTCTTTCTCATCACAATTAATCAGAACGATGGATGCTTCATGCTCATTAAATGTGGAGTTTTATGGATAGTTCTGCTTTGCAGTGCCACAGCATTAGCATCATCAGAGATTTTGGCAGATTTCCATGTTCAATCTCTCATGCAAATAAATATTGACAATCTATTTCATTCAATTTATTAGTCATTTCTCCCCCTCCCTTCCCCTTTTTACATCTGTTAAAATTATTCATTTATAAGAAGTGTTAAGGGAACAGTTCACAATCAACAATTAGTCCAGTGTTCAGCCTCACTGCTTGCAGAGCAACTGGCAACAGACCCAAATGTCCCCAGTGCTCCAGACATTTCACTGGAGGCAACAGCCTCCAACCACTGAGTGACTCTTCCCTGCAAACTCCAATTCGACAGTACACTTAACATGCTTAAAATGAACCATATACATCCTTATTCATCACAGACATCTATATGATATTAAAATCCTTTATTAACATTGAGCCTCAGGTTCGTTAGTTTTGGCTGGACAGACAAGTCACATAGCATTTTCCCATCTCTTTATTTGGATGAATATGCAAATATTTCCATGACAGATACATGCATAAGCAAACCTGAAAGTGGGTATTTGCAAATACGCGTGCCACTTTGAAATTAGCTCTCTACAAACATTCCTGCCAGTAAAACTCAATTGTTAGAGTGTTTGCAGAGGGCTAACAGACGAGAGGATGGATATAGCTGGACTGAACTCATTTAAATATTCAAGCAAATAGTTGCTGAAGTTTTGCATTATTCGCCCAGTTATGAAAGATACAGATTTGGCACCTTCTTAGACTGCTGAGGACAAACAGGAGGATAACAGGAATCTCTAAGGGTGATTCTCATCCTTCATGCGCATGTTTCCTTGAGATGTTCTAGATGAGGCTGTCAGATGCCTGTCTAAAATGTTATTAAAACTCCATCCATACCCATTAGCTCTTTTCTTCCACTCATAATTCATAGAATGTCTTGCTACACATGGTAGAAGCCATCAGTGGGTATTTTCTGTGTCAAGCCAGAAGTCTGTCTACACCGACAAACTATACGTGGCCATTTGCTACACCACTGTGCAGTCCTTCAGCAAAACATACGCTGTATCTAGGTAATGGAAAAAAGTCTCCAGGCACTCAGCAGTTACTCCCTGATTTTGGCTGGTGCTCTCTAAACACAGGTCTGATTCTGATGTCTGTCTCCACATGTTCTCGATCTCCATTCCAGTTAATACAGGAATACAGGGGAGAATACCTTCGCAGCCTGGTGTTGAGTTTTCTGTTGTCTCCAGTGAAAGTCTGCGTGGTCTGGCAGAGCTGAAGAGTTCCCGTATGTGGAATACCCAGAAGTGTTACAGTGCATTCACAAGGCTTATGTTCAAGCCCTGGAGTGGAGTGACTAGGGCTTCTGCTGGTCACAACCAAGACTCATTAGTGGAAGAACAAGCAGAAATTTGCACAGCAACTGCTTTCAACCATGCCACGCACCAGAGTTATCAATTCTTCCCATATGGTAGGTAAGTAGTGGAATAAACCCACTTAATCCAGAAAACCACAGTGGTTCCAAATAAATATATATGTTCCAATAATTTACGTGGACACTTTGCTTGTTACACTCGGGTATTTCCAACTATCTTTGAATAGGTAACTTCTTTGACTGTCTGCTACTGAACACATCTCTTGCCTCTGTTTTCTTCTCCCTTCTCCTTAGTCTTGTTCCAATAACCAAAGTGAAGGAGCACCATGAAATAGTTTGGATGCGTCACACTTCAGAGATACAGCTTCAGCTTCGAAGCAGCAACACTGAAACAGGAATAAATGAAAGTTTTAAAATAAATAAATTAATTAAATTCAGAGGAATATCTTCACAGCTAAGAACATGAAGTGGCTTTGATTTCCAGGTCACATAATTTTCAAAGTAATTAGTAGCAATGCTTCTTAATATATCATCTAGACTGATTACAGGAGGCAGAAAAGGTACCTTGAGTAAGAGCATCTTCACAGGAGTTTAATGCAGTTTAACTAATATGCTTTCACTTCAAACCTTCATGTAATCCATCTCAACTTGCTTAGGTGTCCTTGTGCACAGTTTTTGGATTGGATACTCTTAGCTGCCAGAGATTTCTTGCTCATCTCCAGCTAACAAGTACATACCTGTAGCACTGGGATGAACAGATGATATCCACCCAAAAAACTATGCAAATCTGCTCTGAATTTATGGCTGCATCAGATGCTCTATGCCTCTGTTGGAGTAATCATCTAGGAATTCTGTTCTTTAGTGTACAAGTTGTCCTTGCCCCGTTCCATTGCGGCATGGGGAAGAGAGAAGGGTTGGGTTGCCTGCCAGCATGACACCAAATGGGGCTGGAAGGGCAGATGGTGCAGTCTTTTCATATGTGCTGGATCCCACAGATCTCTAAGTTCAGGATCCAAAAGTGAATTTCTCTCTAGTCCGACCAGTGGGTCATTTTCTTTCTCTTAAAAAAGGAACTTTTTTTTTTTTTTTTCTCTTTTCCTTGTTGTATTGGATTCCCCTAACTCTCCAATTAGGTAAATTAACAAAGGGGACCTCTAAACTCTCTGAAACTGCTTCAATGGATTTGTGCTCAAGCTACCAGAAAGCAAATATTTTGAAAAGAAAAAAATCCTGTACGTATTTTTACCCTCCAAGTATCATTTGTAAAAGTGATCATGTCCGGTGTTTTTCCTGACAGCAATGAAAATGTGGCCTCTATATTTTGCTAGGAGGAAAGGAGAAATTCTTTTTGCATAACCACAAACCCAGTCAAGCATCCTAGAGTGGAAAGTCTGCTCATGCTCATTAAAGAGTTTGCACACTGCGTGGTGTGTGTGTGAAGGGAGGGGTAATAGAAAGGGAAGGAAAAAGGAAGACATTGACTAAAGAGAGTGGAAAAATCCAAGGAGAATGTTTCAGCAGGAAGACTTAATATAGAAAGGAAAAGAAAAAAAAAAAGTCTATATTTTACAGAGAACGCGCCTTTTAGTGTCAGCCTGCAAGCCTCCTTTTAGCTATGATAACGTATTTCTTCAATGACAACAGGAAAAATTGAATCTTCTTTGGAAGAAAAAAAATCCTAGTTTAAATTACAGGGGAAAGGTCTATGAACTCAATCTCATTTTTTGAACCTAAAATAAATAATTTGAGTGGTTATCAAATATATCCAAGTTCCTCTGGGTTTGCCCGATCCTAGTCCTCCTCTGGCCACTTCTGTACTTCTGTTTGCTTCTAAAATACATCAAAAATACGTCTGAGATAAAACACATCAAACAGCAGCAACCTCTGGAACCAGAGAAAATGCAAGTGAGGAATGCAGAGAACAGCATGATAATCATTGAGTACAGAGGGATGAGACTTCTAAGGAATGATGCCCAGTGGACCGTTTGGTTTACCATAATGATGATGCTATCTATGCATTTGCCTTGCATTTTCTACCTAGAAACGACTATAATTTATTTCTATGAATCTCATCTGAAGCTAGTGGAAGTCGCTGATGCCCATCTCTCACTAGCTCTCAGGAAATCTGCTTTTCCCAGACAGAGCACATTAGGCGGGTAGTCAGGAGGATAATAGAGCAGTTACATTACTTCAGTGGTTTTCATTGTGAGAGGCTGTTTGGATACAGCAAATGGCTTGCTGATTTCTCCTGGCTAGCTAGCCTGTGGCTTCTGTTTGTGGTGGTAGAGGGGAGAGCTGGGAAGGACAACCCTTCAGACTGCAGATATCAATCGCCCTAATTTTTGCATCCCATTTAATTCAAGTTTCCTACAATAAAAAAATAGAGAGTGGGAGGAGGGATAGTAGCAACTTGATACTTCATGCAATAGGTGGAAGATAAGTGTGGCAACCACCTCCAGCTCAAACGAAGGCAGAATCTGTGTAGGAATTCACTTTGATATAGCAAGCTTGGAGGTCACCCAAGGTTTGTGTTTTTCTTGGTGGTCTTTTATCATTCACATGTTGCTTTGGTGTCCGGCCACAGGAAGAACAGGGCAAACCCAGTAAGATAAACTGTAGAGCACTGCATTTTTGAGCCATCTTATTTAATCTGTCTCCTTGGGACGCCGGTGAGATATCATGTGTTTATATGGCTTTTATATAGTGAGAAGTTGTACCACCTAGTAGAAGTTGTGACTGTTATGTGACCTACAAGCTACACATGTAATGGGAACACTTCCAGCTCCTGCCAACCTGCAGGCTGGTGTGTGAACACCAGACTCACAGTGAAACCCCAATGTTTACCACCATATCTGCTTCCGTGCTGATAGACCGTGCTGGCCATCTTTGACAGTTTAAGTTTGCTGAGATGAGGAGGAGTAAGGCTAGATCAGAACAGCAGTAACTATAAGACAGATTAAAAGACACAGAGTGTGTGTCTGCCTATGGAGATGTAGCCACAGAACAAGTCGGGCTGCGGTGCTGAGATTGGTATCAGGGGAGGGAACATGTAAAGAGCTGTTATCTTCTGTCCCTCTTTCCCTCTAAATCCAAATATTGTAGAATAGCAAGATTTTCTTTGTGTTTTAGTCACAGAATGAGCATTACCAATACTTAAATTGCAATTAATTTTCTGGGTGTGGAAAAAGATAGGGTATTCTCGCCACCATCTCTTCTATTCCCTAACTTCAAACCTTGAGTTAAGGATCTGGACAGACAGACACTCAAGTTCTGTCAAAGCAAATTAGAAGTTTTGAGTTTATGAGGACAGCACATATTTGCAAAAATTATCGTCCTATCTTGTTTCATTATCACAGTTTTAACTGCAAATGTGCTGAAATAATTCAACAAAAAGGTTTCTGATGTTTCCACACCTAATTCCTTTCCCAATTTCTGTGCCACTAGCTCTTTTCACGGAACTATTTTGTCCCAAACCGGCACAAAATAAAATGCCAACTGCAAGGTTTCTTTCTCTTGCTGAGGCAGAAATGCTTTTTTCCAGTCACCTTCAGCAGTACGCAGTATCAGGACAGTGCAGCTGTTCTGCAGCCGCCAGCTCATGCAAAGGAGCCAGCCTTTACTCAAGAACAGAAGAAGCTTGGAGGGATCACGACCGCTATTTGGTGCTCCTTTCCCAGTTAACCCCTCCTCATATTAGCAATAATATTTCTTGGCAGCACAGTAAGATACTTGTACAGCACTAGCTAGGAAAAAAAAAAAAAAAAAGTATGTTCCAAGGTAGGTCAGTCAAACTGCAGTATTTCAGATGTGACAGATGGGCTAAAATCAGGCTTTTAGCAAAAAGAAAGGAATAGCCATGAGTGAAAAAACTCTGTTGAGATCTATCGAAAATGTGTGTTACTGTCAGGTGTGTAGGTCTTGTATCTGTCCCTTAGGCTCCAGCAAGAGGCAGAGAAGGGTGTTTTGGTGAAAAGCATAAGAACAATGTTTAAGCAATATTGACTGGCTAAATGAGCATCATGTTATTCTACCTTTGTAGATTCAGAATTCTACAGAATTCTTGGCTCTGACTTTTTACTTCTCACTTTTAGTAAGCTTTTAATTAATCTTACAAAATGTGAAAGATGCTGTGATGGCTCTCCTGTAACATGCCGTTCATTTTACTCCTTTACAAAACACTTCTTTTTCCCAAATTTGAGTGAGTTTACTCTAAAAGGACTGCAGAAAAATGTATCTATACTCCAGACTTCAGTGCTCTAGGAGATAGTTTGCTGTCATCAAGGGATATACTTCCCTGGAGATACTTCAGACTTCTGTTCAGACCTAGACTTTGCTGGATAAGGATGATCCTCTGGCAGAGTGAGCTTTCTTCAGCCACATGGATGACGATACTCTGGATGGCTGAATAAAGTTAAAAAGGACCAATGTTTTCCACAGCTACCAAAAATCCATTTCTTTTCTTTCTTTTTGTGCTCAGAGCTGTCAAGGGCTGTTCATAGAATGATGTTGGAACTATGCACAGATTTCATCTCTTTGCAGAAGCAATTTGACAGGCTATGTGTCAGCAGAGATGTGGATGCACTGAGCTTTTCCCATGTATTCTCCATTTCCTGTAATGTGGACACCAAAGTTGTTCTGGGTGGTCAAGTAGAAAAGCCAGGAAGAGCAGGATGTGAAGGACACAGCAGGATGAAGCAGTCAGCCAAGGGTTACATGGTGGGAAAGCTGTGGAAATAAGAACAGCTCTGATCCCTTAGCAGATCCCTGTACGAAAATCAACTAGACCTTACAGCCCAGGGACAGCTCCAGGTTCCAGCTCTAAGGGCTACACTGGATCCTCAGGCAATATGTACATCTCATTGCATCTAATTAGCCCATCCCGTTTAAGAGCAAGCTCTTCCCCCAGCCAACTGCAAGCAGGGTCCTTCATGCAGATAAAGAAAGTTCCTTTCTGTTGTTCAGTGAAGTTGTGCGCTGTGAAGCTCATTATAGAAAAGGTCTTCTGCTGACCAAAGGGAACAATAGGCGCTAAACCATACTGCTAATTAATTTTCCATGGCCAGATAAGCTCCCAACCCCTATCTGAATCCGTTTGTCCCTTAGGCTGTAAGGGCTCTGCACACTTAGGAATTTTCAGCCTGTAGAGCTATGATAAATGGAGGCAGGTAATGGCAGTGAGATAGGCTGCATTCCTGGAAGTCTGCTCTCTCTTAGCTGTAGGATGACTCCTGGTGAACCCTAGGTTTAATGGCAAATATCTTTTTTCAGCAGCTGTTTCCCCAGACAACTCAAGTACATGCACCCTGAACTGAATTGCTGGTTTTGTCCTGCCTGTGAAGAAGCCTCTGAATTACATTTGAAAATGAATTAACTATCATGGGCTTCGACTGCTGCTGTTGAGGACCAAACTCTGAAAAAGTTAAAGACTGGTCTTGTTTCTGTTACTAGTAAAAAATAGGAGACAGAGTCAAAGGCTTCAGACAATTTTCAATATTTGTAAACATCTCCAAAGTTGAACTACTCAAGCTTCAGGATTCAGGGAAGCTTTAATGTCTATGGAGGAACCTGAATTTTAATTTAGTAATTATAGCTGGAGCCAGCATCCCCACTCAGACGTTCCTATTATCAAATCTGCTTTGAGCTATTTACAACTTGAAGAAGTTTTGAGAATTTGAATTGCAGGCTTTTTGAATGAATTTGGTTTTTCTAGAAAAGCATCTGTTAAATTGGTGTAAAACTCAGTCTGAGAATGAGATAAGAGAAAAAGTACATTGTTAAAAAAATCTTCATTTGCTTCCAAATTCAAAAGCAAGGACTTGACACATACCAGGGAGAAGGTAAGATGGAGGAGTCATCTCCCTGCCATTATTCCTAAAAAAAAAAACCCCAACAAGACAAAACAGAAGCATAACAAAATGTGGACCTCAGGGATTAAAAAAAAATCTATTAACAGAACTGCTAGACTTTGGCAACTTTATTTGCTGACTGGTCTGTCCCAACCAGCCAGTCAGGTTCTTTGGAGCTGATGAGGAGTCAAGAGATCATTCCCTTTGCCTAGTGTGTCATAGGCAAAACAGCCTCGATTTGGGGAATTTTTACTTAAATTATTTTATTACAAATCAACATAAATGTCTTATTAGTGATTTGTGTAGTGAGAAAAAGAAAGCAGAAACAATTAAAAAAATACGTAAGTAAACACCCTTCCCCCCCAGCCTCAAATTAAGTCAAATGCCTATTCTGTCTCCTTCCCACTCTGAATTTTTCATTTTTTCTGCTCAGGCTACACTCAGTCTGTCCCAAACCTTTTACCAATGGGCGGTAAATCAGGGTTGTGTGTAAGAGTGCTTCTTACTGTCTCCGCTCTGTCATGGTTCATCCATGGCCACAGTGTTGGCGTGGGTTGTCCATGGCTATGGTCTCTTGGGTGTCCCTGCCGCAGCACAGGTCACCTATGGCCATGGTTCCTTCAGGATTGTACCCTCGGGCACAGAGCATCACTACAGGCTTTGCCACGATCCGGTGTTTGTGCAGATGAAGCCGTCAGTGATGTGAAACACCACTGCCCCGAGTAGCCAATCAAAGGAATGGGGATGGACTCCATCATGCATCACTGCTGCTGGTGCTGAACACCTGCTCCAAAAGGGGCCAAGACAGGGAATGTGCTTGATTTAAGGGGTGAAGTACCACTGCTGGGAGAGTAAAGAGCCTCCCCAGTCTCCAGATGCAGAGGGGCTGAACAGTGTTTTCCATGTTTCGGTTGCATTGTGGTCTGCGCACAGGAAGCAAAAGAAAAGGATTTTGACCTCCTGTGCCCGTAGTGCAAAGGCTACAGTTTGTGCTGCCAGTAAAACCCTAAGATATCTGGAAAGCTGTGCCATCACCCTGCAGTGCTGGCGTACACAGAGGATGGCAGCCTATTGCCATTGCTTATTCTATTATCTACTCTGTTAACAGAGCAGAGAAAAAGTCCATGATGCTTCTGGGAATCGCATAGATGCCGCATGCTGGATTTTCAGCAGGTGGAGAGGAAGGCACAGGGTTAGTCTTTTTTTCTCCTTGTTTTTATAACTCACACACAACAAAAATGTATTGGATCTTTACATGACTTCAGAGGTGAGACCCCCTTCCACCTTGGCTTTAAACAGGCTGTCTACTTTGATTCTTGTCTCTAAAGACTCATCATTCCTGATGCGGAGCAGACTCAGAGGCAGTCACACACACTTTCTTTGCCACCTGCACAGTCTCAAAGCAGAAGCAGAGCCAAGGAGACAAAGCAGAAGGAAATGGAAACTTTCTTTCCTGGAACTGGGCAGGGGGGATACATCAGGACTCCACACTGCAGTAAACCATAATAATTATTTTGGAAACAAGCTACCACCACGCATCCCATTTTGAGAGTGACAATCCTTGCTGAAAGGTCCTAGCAGTGCTGATGTGTATCTCGGCTCGAACCCCGCCAGCACCACCTATTTGGGAGAACCCACCCAAATACAGGGCATGTGCAATGGGACATGACAGGCTGTACTCTGTGGGCGAGTCCCTCAGGGGCTGTTATAAGACTCAGCACTGTGTTCTTTTAAGTGCCGGAGAGAGACAATAATTATTTTGCAGTGCCTGGTGCAGTGTCTACCCGCTACTATAAAATGCGATTTACACACAGAAATACAAGAAAAGGGATTTTGGATGTTCAGGGTGCTGTCCAGGGCCAATTAGAGAAGACCATTCTTTCTGGTCTACAGCTGTGAGTACAGTTTATAACAATTCACCGTATGTTGTTAAAAAGAAGCAATTCTTTACACATCTGGCACTTTCATAGGCACTTACTGGTCTGTAGAAAATGTAATTAAGCACGATTCCTGCCTGTTGTTTTCTTACACAAGACCTTTCTGTTCCGGTGCTGTTAACTTCATCAAGAGGCATGCACTAAATATAATCCTCAAAAATTAATTTCTCTTTAAAGCCACGCAGACTGCAAAGCTTCCTGCTTTTGTCTTGCTCCATCCCCTAGTTGTTCATGCTCCTTCTCACTACAGCCGTCTCATCTCCCACCCCGGTTTCTGGGTGGAGTGGTTGCTGCGAGTCAGGATTTAACAAAACTCCACTATTAGGAAAAGAGGAAGGACGGTGGGGATGGAGAGGCTCCTGGGAGTCGGTAATGGCATGCAAAGCCTTTCATCTCTAGGTTTCTAGGCCAAATTAGCTGTAGTGACCCAAACTCCTTTGAAATAAAGCAGATCTCTTTTTTATTTTAATTTGTAATGAATAAGGAGACAATTTGACCTGATTTTTTTTCAAAGGGGTAAGCGTGTGTATCCCCTGTTGGGGGTTCCTCTGAAAATCAACAGCTTGTCTATGAGTAAAAGAGAGGCAGCTCTCCTCCCCGGCTGCCTTTGAAGCTCCCTGGGCAGCCCCGTCCGCAGCCAGGGCATCCCTCCTCTGAAAGCACCGGGGGGGACGACTCGCCCTGGCCCTGGCCAGCCCCCCCTTGCCCTCTTCTCATCTCCTCCACCACCCTGCTGACTCATTCCAGCAAGTTTTCTAAAAAGGAGATATTTCCAAATAATGACTGACTTCAAGAGTGTGTTTACAGGAGAGACATGTGTAATACCTTGTCATCTAAGCAGGTTTGTCAAGTGTCACACGGCTAATGTGAACAGACGGCTTTCTCCCTCCTGGAACAAGTCTGGAAGTCACTTCGAAGTATATCATTTAAATAGCTATTCACTGGCAGCAACACCCCAGTTTTACTCAGCTGTAAAAAAAGCATCATTCAGTTACATCTGTTTATAATAGCGTAAGACAGTCCTGAATGATGAAGTGCCATGTGGTATTTTCAGCCATTTACCTCTTCACTGTTTTTCCCTTTTAGTGGCAACAACTTTTTTTTTACTTCTTGCAGGCTGCTGTCTTAGGACATCTTCTCTTCATAAATTAGGGAAAAACTTGATCTGGTCTCCAGGTTGTGTTAAATGTCTAGAATTCTGGAATTTTATTGACAAGCTGTTTGAAAAAAATAAAAAAATAACAAAAATTAGTTCTATATTTTTCCCCCAGTGGCAGATTGGCAGGATTTCCTTTCCACCTGTCCTACAGCAAGGAAGACTCCTTACCTCAGCAGCTTTGCTGTTGATAATGAACAGGAAATATCACCACAGTTTTATTGGAGCCTGACAATAGTAGGACATCTGGTATTAACAGAAGCTGTTAACCATATTCAAAACCTAACTACGGCACGACAGCAAGAAACTTATGTAACGTTACTTGTCACTTTGAGTTGCAAGTGTAGTACAGTATACTCTTACTTACACGATCCTGGCACACATGCGTGCATGTATGGTTTCTAAGATTGCTCTACATCTACACTTGCTCTACATCGTCTCCACATTGGTTGGCCTCAAACTGTTCCCTTCCCCCAGTCCTCACCCCGTGCTGCCCAGTGCCTGCAGCCCATCCCTCTGTGCAGCTTCTCGGCTTTTTTGGATGCTGCCGTCAGACACGCATTCACTACTAAATCCACCAAATAGTCAGCAGAGGTTGCCACGCCAGGACAGCAGCTTTCTGCCAGCAGCTCAGCAACGCTCTGCCATTAACGTGGGAGCAGATTTTGAGTCACAAGAGTGACCGTGTCCATTGGCCACGGAGAGCAGAGGTATCTATTATGTCCACCGCGAATTTGCAATGCAGTGAGGTAACAGCACAGGATAGTGCAGTGAAAAATAACAAAATGTGGAGTAAAATGAGTTCAGGTGTGGGAATGTGTACTAACAGTGCAAGGCAGGACTTACATTCTAGGGATCTTGAGTTTTCTGTGTATTTATAAAGCCAGAATAATTCTTTAATATTGCTACTATTAATGCTTTTGTACCAAAATTGGAATGCTTTGGGGGTATAGACTAATGGTATTAAAAGGACTGACCGGGCCAAATTCTCTTCTGGGCTATATTTGTGCAGTGTTAATGACTTCTATAATTAAAAGCATAGTATGAGCCTATGTCTCTCAAGTATTTAGGGACAAATCCTCCTCTTCTCACCCACGCAATTAGTTCTACTTAACACTGTAAGGCCAGAGAGACAAATGGACAATCTTGGAAATGAAGAGAACTGCACTAGAAATGAAGAGAAGGAGACCTCAGATCCTATTATCTGAACTCATTTTATTAAGGGCATATTTGTACTGTATTTGTAATTCCCTTAGAATCGCCTACCCATTGCCGAGGAATGTCTGCAGAGCAATTATGTTATCGCAGATGCTAATGCGACCTTGGGGAGGGAGGGAACCAGAAATTGTGCAGTTGTGAAGAGAAAATCTCAGATTTTAATGATGGTTAATGAACACCAAAGCTTGGCACGGCACCTTTGTGCTTCCACCTTTCTTATCATGGAAGCTTGTTCCATGTGGAGCTGGAAAATCAGTGGGGCTATACGTTTGCCTGCTGGTGAGCTAAAATGTTGCAGCTGTTAACAAATGAGTTGTTCTCCACCTAGTTAAATTAGGCCTAATCCTTCTTTTCTGCATCTGTGCCAGGTCTTTTTTTTGCTAGATCTCAGTTGAGGCTGAGACAAAGGAGACTTGAGGTATTTATGCGATTTTTCCCTCCCAAGGCTCTGAAAATTAAAAATGAGTTGTCACTGGCCCAAGCCCCATGAAAGCTGAGAATTTCAATCGATATTTCTGCCCCATTTCACTGCAGAGAGTGGGATGTAATTATTACAAATGTCATGGTAACAAACTTGGTAGTTTTCACAGTGACAGTTGCCACTGCAGAAATAGCACAACACAGAACAAAAATTACCTGTCAAGCATCTCATTATGTTCATCCAAATCCCGCTTGTTCAATTCACCATTGGACTGCACCTGACACAATACTTGCAAATGCTCTTACAGATTACCTGTGTCTATCTGTCTTGGGAAGCAGACATCCTCCCACAGCCCACCTGAGCAGTGGCACCAAGATCCCCAAGGTCTAGAAGGATTTCAGTGCCTCCAAGGAAAATGTCTCGCTCCCACTGTGAGCCTGTACACTTGACACATGGTCTAGGGGGAGTAAGGACCTTAAAGAACTAGTAGGGCTGAGCGGGGCATTGTGTGGAGGTGGCTGAGAGGAGACACATTGAATCCTGACATTCTCTGGAGGTGAAGTGTCCTGGGTCGTGACCTGCTCTTCACAGCGTAGGAGATGTGACTGTCCTGCTAAAACTGTAACCCAAGAGTCAGTGTATTCATTCAGGAAGCAGGAAATCTGGGTTAAATTGCCTGTTTCCTCTGATCTAGTGCTTTCCAGCACCCTGGGAAGTGCCCCTGACTTGTTCCAGGCTGGGGAAATAGGAAAGCAGATGAGTGTGCAGTCAGGCAAGCAGATACTTGGTCTCTGCTGGTGAAGTTGACCTATTGTGCAAAGGAGAATTCAAGATTCATTGGACTAGAGAGACTAAGACAATTTAACACATTTGAGTATTTTAAGATCACAGTGAGGTGACCTTGGACTGCAGTGTCTCACGGGGACAGCCAAGTGTGTACTCTTTTGAACTAAAGTGGAACTGAGGTGCCTTAAACCACTGGAGGGACTGTGGCGCTGAACCTGCTGGTGACAAAATGGGACTGGCACACGGTGTTCCCTGAAGAGCACAGCGTTGGGCAGAGCTGCCTGCCAGCAGAGCCAGCCTGGGAGGAGGAAATGTCCCCCAGGGCTAACCTCATTTTCTCTTCTTTGTGGTTTTGGTCCTAATGCAGAAAGTGACATTTCCCTGCCTTTTGGACTTTAAGTTCATGAGATGATTCACTCTGTTCTTTTTACTTCAAAATAACCCCCAAAATGCATTACTGAATAGGCCTTTTATCTGATAATGGATAGGATTCTGGTTAGATCACAAATGCGAACAAAATATTGCTGGCATCCTTTAGTGCTTCTCCTGAAGGGAAGGGTCTCATGTACACAAATGCCTGGCTATTAAGGAATCTTTTTGCCAGACCATAACTCACAAGGGGGAGTCATATGTCTAGTCTTTGGATTTTACACAGTAAGTTGCCTAATACTCTGAGCTTTAGCACCTTACGCAAAGCACTGCTTGAATAGTATTTGCTATCATTTGCAAACCCACAAAATCAGGAAGGTGGAGGAAGCAACAAAGTTAGCTAAGGTAACAGTTGCAATTCACAAGGACAATCTTCATTGGAAAAAGTTAAATATTATGCATTTCACTGGTTGTCTCAGAAAAAAACACATCTTTGAGGAAAGGAATTTCCAAATGGTCAAGTGTTTGGCTTTGAGCCAAACCGTCATTGATTTCAACTATTTTTTTCTCGAGTACAGGAAAACCACTCCGAATAAAATGAGAAAAGATCTTTCACAATACCAAAAATTTCAACGCTTTCCATCTGCCATTTTCACTAGGAAGACAGATTAGGCAAATGCAGCCACGAGAACGCAGTTTCATCCACTAGCAAGAAAGTCCCTGCCACTTTCCAGAGTGATATGCAGACTTGAAGTCAATAGTTCCTATGTGTAGCAGACCAATCTATGTCTAGTATGTTCCTGTATAAATTTATACCATATGACAATTTTGCTGAAGATATGAGTCAAGCATCTAAGAATGAACTAAGTAACCTACAAAACAGGCATTGATTTCCCCAAAGAGTGCTTGCAATAGGAAATCAGTTGGCAGCATGCAGAATTAGGGCTTTAATTTCTCCTAAACCAAAACAAGGTGAAAGTATATTTTTAGCCTTTCACAGTGCTGTTCACTATTGGAGAAATACTGGGATGGGTGCCTATAAATTGATACAGCAGATTCTTTTGGCCTGAGCTACCAAGGGAGTGACCATACCTCAAGAAAGAATGTTTAAGAACTGGATGTTTCACTTCTATTTTTTTATTTGCTGATTTTGTCAAGGCTGAACCTGAAAAGAGCAAAATTCCATCCTCTCTCCAAAAAGAGCAGCTCGGGGTTTTTTTGTTTCACAGCTTTAAAAAAAGGAATGTGCTTTCATTTGCCTAACACTTTTATTAGTGTTTGTATGGACATCTGGAGGTGTGAGATTCTCCCTGTTTTCCACCTTATGTCTCCATCTCTCTTTTTTTTTTTTTTTAATTTAAATAAGAGGGGTTGAAAGGAGGAAATACCAAAACCAGGGGTGGTGTTTTTAGTTTACTATTTTGGTCCTTCCTTCTTTCCAAAATAAAATTTTGCAAAATAAACCCCCAAATTATTATTATAAATCGTTTCCCCTAAATTGCAATGAGTCTTTTTGGCTCTGTTTTGCCTGCCGGGCTAATACTACTGCAGCTAAAGAATGCATGTTGGTTTTGGGCAGGCCACTTGGCAGATGAAAAATAATTTTAATAAATAGAAGAAACTATTGACAGAGAAAAACAATCTTGGTGTTTTTAACCTGCTGCAAAACAATTTTCAGCCTTTGACCTTTCAGATCAGGAAACTCTAAGAAGCAGTCAAAACTAGTTTGTTTTCAGCTTTCTCCATCATTTATACCCAATCTCTTATCCACCCACAAGCTCACCCACTCCATTGCTAATAAAAACAGAACTCAATATCTTTGTCTCTTAGCCGACAGGCTCCCTGTTCCCCAGAAGCAGGAATGCTTCCTCGTATCCACAGAGATGGGCAAAGGGAATTATTATGCAATACTGAACTCCTAAAGCAGGGAAGGACAACACATTGCCTGGGCTTAGGAAGAATGAGAAGGTGGAGATTAATGAGTCTGAGGGGGTTGTAGTCATCTCCTTGTGTGCTACCAGCATGGGGCATGTGCTCTCAGAAAAGGTAGGTGGTAACAGCCATGGAGCTGTGTGTTCTTGCGGCTATGGTCCCCAGAAACTCTGATTTTTTCTACACATATGAAATCCAAGGTGTAATAGTTGAAGCGTCCCTGGACTGGGTTAATATGAAAAGAAGGTGGGGAAGGTTAGGGCATGGGAGCTGGATGAGTTCTTTCAAGCTGGAGAAGGCAAGTTCACTTTTTTTAATGGTTAATTTAAGACCCTATCTCCAAACTGTCCTCGGATCACTGTATTGGCTGAAGTCACCCTTGGCTGCAGGATTTTGTCCTCTGAAGTCTTCATGAGGTTTCAGTGGCATAGCAGGAATAAAAGGCTGAGAACGAACCAATAGAACCAACATTTTTTCAGGCGGTTATGGATTTGACCTCAAAGAGAAGAATATCCAGAGTCACAATCCATTTGGCAGATCTGTGCTCCTCCCCCTGTCCTGAAGTCTTTTCTGGGACATTTAGACCAGGCACCCACTGTGATGCTATTCAGAAGTAGCTTTACAAAGCTCAAAAGCCTCACGGGAGGAAGCTCCTTTCTCTTTCATTCTTCTGAAAGCCCTGTGGTGTCCCTCTGATTGCTTACCAGCAGAGCCAGCTTCCAAAGCCTTCCCTCTGAGCAGAGAGGGGCATTTCTTTCACCTGACTGTCCTCTTGTGTTTGGAGAAAGCTTTGAAAAGAAGCCACTTGTAGAGTATGTTTGGTAATAAGAAGTGTCTCTGCTGCTCTGTGGTATGCGTTCTATAAGTGGCTTTGCTATGGCATTTAATCAATTGTTTCAGCTGTTTATTACCTTGTATATCACAATGCAATGGAGATAGTTGCTTAAGTTACCTTTATTGAATCTGAAGTAAATACACAGGATCCACTTAGAGTCCTCTTGGAAGGATATGCTTTGAATGCACTGAACCAAAACAGAGGTGAAACTCTCTGCCCAACCACAGAGTGAACCTATGTACAGAGTTAAGCAACTGGCTCTGTTCTGTGAATAATCCGTACCACTGTGAGTTGCACGAGTGTGTCTCAGCAGAGAAAAAGTCTTTGCCGTTGCTGTTCATTCTTAATGACTCCTGTAAAGTGAGGTTACCAAAGACAATGTTGGGGACTCTGGCTTCATCCTACCACAGTGACTCAAGGAGTAAACAAAAATGGATGTCCCAGAGCTCTTGGAAAATGGTTGGAGAAGTCCCAGCAGCGAGGATCAGTGAGCTCCAACATCAGCAACCTCACAGATGGAGAGTGGAGAAATCTGGAAGCCCATATATTTTCTTGGCTCCACTGATTTATCCTCAGTTTGTCTTGGTCATATTTGACAGGCAGGCAGATGACCTGAGGCCAATTAACAATGAAGTGGAGATGTCACTATGCATCTCTATGTAGGAAGGGATGTAAAAGGCAAAAGGCACAGGGCATTCCTTGGATGTAAAACTTGCTGAGAGCTCAGTTTGCCTCCTGAGTAGCCTTGACTGGTTGCTTACCCTCATGGGATGGAAATAGCCACTTGGAGAGGCTTTTCTCCCCCAGAGGGAACCAAATTAGCTAGAGGCCACAGCTCCTGGCATCCCTGCAACTCCAGCTCTAATTCATATCTGATTCCTTGCAGACAAATGCACAAAATCAAGAGTTGACAGCCCTTCAGATAGAGATGTGGCATCAGACTGCGGGGACACGGGAATCAAACAGTGCATCCAGTCCTTACTGAAGCTTCTGTGGAGCTGCATATTAAGGGTATAGTAATATCCTGCCTTCATCTGTGTTTCGAGCTAGGGCCAGAATGCTTGGCTGTCCAGATTTATTGCCTGCAGCAATTTTTTCTCCATATATCCTAGGCAGAATCTTTGCCCCAGCTGTGCCCTCGCATAGTGTTACTGGACACCATACCCCAACACCTGTGCTACACACATTTCTGCACCCTAAGATAATGACTGCAAGGTATGGATGGTTACAGAAAGCTAGCGTGCTCTGGTAAAGGCGCTCTTCCATGCTCGTTAAAGATCTGGCAGGGTTACAGAGGTAAAAGTGTTCTCCTGGAGTCTCTAGGGTGGCACATGGTTTGGTACACTGACCCCTGACTTAAAAAACTCTCTTAAATCTGGCAACTGGGTTGTAACTGCTCTGTCTCAAGGAGCCAGACCCAAGCCCCCTCCACCGCAATCAATCACTGCATTTCCTACTACCCGCAAGAAATGCTTCTACATGCTGAATCCTGGCAATTTTAGGTTCACAGCAGTGGCTATGTAGGTAAAGTGCAAGCCTGGAGAAATTTTGTGAATTAATCTGTTCCAGGCAGTGAGCAGAAGACATGGGCTGTTGTCCCCTGCTGTTTGCAAAGCCTCTGAAGGCAGTGCAGTGGGCAGAGCGGTTCTGCTGTCGACCGCCCAGCCTCTCCCCAGCAGCTCTGCGGAGAGCTGCTGTCATACTTAGTGGAGCATCTAACGTTTCCCAGCCAGCCGGTACGGGATTGAAGACAGAAATTCTGAGACGCCTCAAACTCTGGGGAACACTAGTCAGCAAGCTGCTGTCCAACAAGCGCCAGTAATCTGAAATAAATCACACAAGCCCAGCTTTTTCCAACAGAGGCTTATTATTCAAAAGGAAGGACACATCCAGGCAATGAGGCATGGTGTTGCTAAACGGTTGGCTCAACATGAGTGTGAGTAAATACAGTAAAACAAGTCCTTCTTCCCCCTAGAGTGAAGGCTCAGCCAAGTTCTTCAGAGGTGAGAGCGCAAGCCCTGTGGGCAGAGGCAGGGAAATTGATTTCCTTTTCACTGTTTAAATTAGAGAAGATGGCCTCTGCCTGATCCGTTCTCACACCATTTGGGTTTTGGTTTTAAATGGCAGATAAGAACTTTTCTGACTCAAAATCCTGCTAGATCCCATTTATTTTCTGGGAACAAGAACTTTTCCTCCCATATTGCTTCTGTCCAAAACTCAGGTGATGGAAGCTACAGCCCTCCAAGGATACAGGACCCAGGGGATATTCAGGAATCCCGTGGGTATATCTCCTTCAGGTCCCTGCTGTGAAGAAGCCTGCCTGAAACAAGGTATTCTGATGGGGTTTTAGTACACACCACCCCCTGGTAAATAATGGCATAATCCTATTCTTGCATACCTCCCTCCCATGAGAACAGCATGTTGCACACTCCTTCCAGTAAAAGTGGGGGTCTGATGTGACAAGCACATTCCCATCTCTCTCCAGTTTGCCTTCTTGAGAGGCATTTGTCAGGTTGATTGTTCTGGTCATCCATCTTTGGCATGTTATTAATCAGTCCTTGCAGTACACGTTCCCAAACAGCAGGGCACGAGGGCATTAAGAAAAGCTGGATTTTAATTTTCCATGTTTATCATGTTCAGAGTTCTCCATGGCAGCAGGATGATTTCTTTCTGTTCATAAAAGACAATTGGGAAAATTAGTTGGTTTCAGTGTAACAAGGTAATGATCCAATTTACTGGAGATCAAAGCAAGCAGCGTGGCAAATGCAGAATGGTGAAATTAAGTTACTTTATTAATGCAGAATGCACTTTTCCATCTTGCAGCAGAATGATTGACTATCCATTAGGTTTACTGAGCTGCAATTAGCAATTATCAGCAATAGCCTCCTCTCTGTAGGCAAGTGAAGGTCTGGATCATGTTCTTACTTCCAGACACCAGCTGTTTCCACCTTGTAAAATCATATGTGATGTAGGAGTACAACGTAGTGGCTAGTTATAGAAAGAGCCTCTTCTTCACCTGTGCCTTCTTTTTCTGATCAATGCATCTTAATATGAGAAAATATGCATATGCTAATGCACCATTATGCTGATGGGTAACTTGATGCCTGGTTTTACTCTCAAATTTAAAGAAAATCAGAAAAAATACATTCCTCTCATCCATTTTGATGATTTGTCTATCAGCCAATAACCCTTCCTCATAAGACATTGCTAGCAAGATCTGCTACCAAAATGATCGTCAGAGGAGGTGGAGTCCTATACAAGCTTTAACTGATATCTGACAGTGTGAGAAGGATTTAGATTCAGATTAGTGCCTTATCTGTGTACATTTTCTTGTTACCTTCTGAAACAATTCTATAATCATTAAATTCTCTCATGACAATTATGTCACTTTATTCATTTTTTTCCTCCTTTGATCTTCATAAATGTAGGAGAATAGGATCTTTATTTATGTAGTATTCATCTGTTCCTGTTCCTTATTCCTCATTCAGACTGATAAACCTTCAGTCATCTGAAACATGCCAAAGTATTTTTGTTTCAACAGAGGCTCCATGAATTTTAACCTGCATAGTGGTTTGTATATGTATGCATATGCCTGTTTATTTCTTTGACTGTCGTCCCTTAATGACTTTTGATCTTGCTGTCCAACTTAAAGCAAATTTGACAGCTGGGAAAATTCTTAAATATATCAAATTCTTACAAGTCTTTTGAATATAAGTTGTCAGAGAGAGTAAAGAGATGCTATAAGCAGACAGAAGCTGCCGCTTCAACTCCTACCAGACATCAAACAATCTACAAAAAACAACAATGTTTGAAAGAGTTTAATTTAGCATTTACATCTCGTTAGACATCAGAGAATCTAGAAGACACATGTCCATAACATACCAGGCTTCCTGCATTGCTTCACTTAGATTATGTAGCTCTTTGAATAAAGAAGTATTGCCTTTGCTAACTGAGGATGGTCTGATAGAAAATTGTGAACCAAATAGCTAGCTTAAAACTGGAAGGTCACAAGGGGCACAAAGAAGGAAAACAGATCAGTTCTGGGAGCTTCCTGCAGCCATTGTTGCATGCTGCACGGGCTGTGAGCAAGGGCGATGGTAGCTGACTCCTTCTCTGTGAGTCCTGTGTGCTTGGGGTTGTGACTTGGCTCTCATCATCACTGTCACTACCCTGGGTGCATAGGGAGCAGGTCAAACGGCACTGCTTCCTACTGTAGAGTTGTTTTTTCCAAGTCTGCTGTAACAAAATGTAATAGCCCCACTGAATTTCTCATTAGGAAACAGAGTGCATATCCAGGTTGCTTATTTCTATCACACTAAACACCTTTAGACAGACTCTTTTGGTGTATTGCTAAACAATAACTTAAGTATTCAATTTTTTTTTGCTTCCTGTACTCCTGCAAGTAGCTGGGTCCATCTAAAGCTTGTAATTACTTATTCTCTATTTTACCTATATGTACTAACCACAAACTTACACTAAAAGCAGTTTGACTGATTGGGGAACCGTTTTGTTTGTTTGCTTGTTTGAATTTGCCGTCTTGTGTTTAACATTTTAAGTTATACCTTTGCTGATGTGCAGACATGCATGTGAACCCACATATGTGTCCTTCAAGAGACACTCCTTCTCTATGAAATCAAGAGTGAGTATAACTATCTATGTAATCTGCCAGTACATTCCTTTAGGAAGAGGCATCAGGTAAAAATTAAAAAATATTAGTTTTGCTACTAAATATTAAGCTATGGGCAAAAGCTTGCCAAACAGAGAGTCTTACCATTTATTTAACTTGATTTTCCATGCTTGATAACCATATTGTTTAGTATTTAGTGATCTGCATTTGACATCAGGAATGCTATTTACATTTAGTCAAACAGTTTGAAAGTTACTAAATTGGCCGTGCGTCTCAAAAAATGTGCATGGCTTTTCCCACACACACTTTTCCATCTTAGTGAATCTGTTATCAGAGCAATTATTGGGTTTATCTGCACTGAGGAGCTGTCAGAAGCAGAGTCCTGCTACACAATCTGTTTACTCTGCCAAGATAAAATGACTGATGTCTCTATGCATGGGGACTTGGTATTTCCGCTCGGCAGTGCAATTTGGGAAAGATTTGAGATCCTGCCTTATGCTAGAGCTTCTCCTCTTGCCGTGCTTCATTGTTTTCTTGCCAGAGTCGCTGGGGAAGATCTCTGTACTATCTTCTTTGAGAACTCTGTCTGTCCTGATCAGCATGACACGTGTCATATGTAGGACACTGATGACAGCAGTGAAACTAAAATAAATACCTATTCAGGCAGTGGAATTTCACTCAGACCATAGAAGTATGTATCACAGGTAATGGAAAATATTCTAGGATTTCCATTTGCAAAGACATGCATGCCATACCCTAAACGCATACATCAGTAAATAGATTTGATATATAACAGAAATTCATAGGATGTTTGGGTGGTGGAAGTGTATCTCCTCCAGGAAGATGTTTTTACAATTTAAGTAATTGCTTTGTCCTCTCAAGGCAGGCAACCTGCAAGATGTGAGGATGATGATGAACTCTGTTTACAATTAACAAGCCCAGTCCTAAAAGACACTTTATAAAATTAACTTCATAATAGATGATGACAGAAGAAAAAGACTCAGGAGACCCTTGCTTCCTCTTCTAGTTACTATCACGTAAGTGAGAGAGGCAGGAGTCGATTCTCCCCTGGGAAATACCATAAAATAGATGACATTCTTGCCACTGAGACCATGACTGAATGTCTCTCCCGAGGGGCTCCTTCTCTCATAGCAGCTAGAACCACATATCTTCCATAGCAATACACAATTTACTCTCTGACGTCAGGGTTAGGATGACAGGTGGTGGTTTAGGCATGTTCCAGCAGAACAGGACATTGCTCTTGTCATGATAATAAAGAACGTTTGTAGTTGGCTCTCAATTCACTTCTCACTTTTTTTTCTGCATTCAAGGACAGTTATAAGGGATTTGCTTATCTCACTAAAATGTCTCTAGTATGCCATGCACGAAAACTAAAAAATCCACCATACCTTTCTGAATCATATTCTATCAAATGCATTATCATCTTTTGAAAAGACAACAGTCCTCCTCCTCTCTGGAGAGATGACATTTCAGCTCCAGGTGAGGCAATTACAGAACTGATTGCAGGGGATGGAAACTGCTGTATCAACTCCCTGATTAAGAACTTGATTTGTATTTATTTGTATTTGATATGTGTTTTATTTAGCTTTTCCATAACTAAATGCAATTGACACTCCATTGGGAGGCTTCACACGAACAAACTCTCTTTCATTGTTGTCTTGGGTAGATGCCATTAACGAGAAATATTAGAACCTTTCATTTTTCGATTGGGAATTGGACTGTGATTTTTAGTGCTGCCTCATATAAAAATCACTGCATTCATTGTCAGGCATGAAAAGATTTTGGATCCAGGCAATATATGTGTTTAAAGGAACACACAGGAAGCTTTCCAGCACTTCTGCAATCTTTGGTATTTTTCCATTCACAATGTTGTCCCACTCTTACATCCATCTATTACTCATTCCTTGTATAGTCCTTCAATTGCTTTGCTAGCTGTTAACTGCAAAGATCATGAGGCTGAGTTAAAATATCTCTGTTTTACTGCCAACCTTTTTAATCTGCAAAAGAGTAACTCTGAGTGAATGTTTAAGTGGTCAACATAGTCTTTGTTTTACGAACCCATTAGAACTACCCCGTCTGAACAAGTATCTGATTTCTTGTTCAGGTTCCCTTGCCTTGAGACTGTGCATTTTAAAGTTTCCTTACCCTGGAACATTGCAAGGACGCTGTGCATTTACTTCTACACGGTCTCCTATGGGATGGGCATCCAAGGTTATTATCCCCTTTACTCTGCCTTTGTTGCATTTCCACGTGCATCCTAAATGCCTTATCAGTCAGGTTAGAAACATTAGTAGCCTCATAAATTTCACCATAACAACTTCAATATAGTGATTCAAATGTATAATATGTCTGTTGATTCCCCAAATCTTGATATTTTGTGAGGAAAATGGAGCTGTTGAGGGCACCCTACCAGGGAGGAGCACTGTGGAAGCTGCTACCAGATTTGTCTGCAGTGCCATGGGCAGCACGGGCAGGAAACTGCTCCAGATTAGGAGACTGCAGGAGCAACGCTGCATCACAGTGATGCCTCATAAAGACCCTCATCCTAATCCAGACTAGCTGAGAAGAAAGCACATATGCTCTGCAGAGTATGTGTGGCTCATATACATAAATAGACTGGTATGATTAGAATAATGATAGGAGCAGAGATTGTCGGGATGTCCATCAGCTACTTCCATGGCTGTAGGTACAAGCAATTCAGCGAATTAATTAGCATTCCTTTTAGCTATTGGGATTTTAGATCTCTGCACTTAAAGAAAGGATTTTGTTTATCCACCAACATCTCTGGTGAGCTGTGTGCTCACTACAGAGCAAGGACTGCTGCAGTCCTCATGGGCCTGACCAAACATCTGACCTCAAAGTAACTCATTGTTTTTACCGAGCAGGGGTAGAGCTGGAAGTGTGCCAATCTACCCACTAATTAGCATTGCTAATTAGTGGGGCTTCAGGCTGGCCCTGACTGATCATTTTGGCCACAAATACAACAGCCAGCCTTAGCTCTTCATCGAAGGCTGAGAGAGTTACAAAATGTGCTCAGAAGATGATGATGGCAATGACATTTTGTAGGAAAAATGTACATAACAGAGGATATTACTTACATTTTTCATGATCACAGATATCTCGACATCATTAGCTCCAAAGAGCTGTACTGTTTTGAAGCCATCTCTTCTTGCTGTCACTGCTCCTTCTCCATCAGTGTGTCCATTACATTGTCAGTGCTTTGGGACATTTTCCCCTCAATACTTTAATCTCCACTAATTCAAAATGTTGCAGTTTCTGTCCCTCATCCCTTTTCCTGACTTCTACAGATCTTTTGCAATATTTCTGTCATCTCTAAAGTTTGATTGGCTTCCAAGGCAGCACCATCTGCCTATTTAACTAATATGCTTCTCATGCCTTCTTCCTGATCACTAAAGGTGATGTTAAATAAGAACAGTCTTAAGACAGATTCCTCTGCTATCTTTTTTAGCTACATCTGACAATTTGGTGTTTCAAAAATCTATCGTTACCCGTTGTTTACCATCAGTCAGCCAATTTTCTGGCCAGATATGGTGCTCATATCCAGTTCTGTCGAAATTATTTTTTTCAGGGCAATTTATATTCAGTACAGAAGAAAATTAATCCTGTGGTAAGATAGGTGTGATGAATGGTTCTCTGCTCGTGCTTATCCTCTCCACTGGTAATGGAACAAGCTCTATATCCCACCTTAACTCCATAAAATTTTGTTAGATTAATATAAATGTCTATTTCTCTCCTACTTGTCTAAGCTCCTCCATGGTCATTTTCTTTCTGATTTACTTGCAGAATTCAGTAGTGCAAAATGATGTTACCAATATCAGGCACTCTCAATCAAATTAATTCTTACCACATTTTATATTAGCAGCAATTTATCTGAAAATGGTTAAGAGAGAGCTAATAAACAGTAACATCTATTAAAAGCATATATAATGTTTGTTCCAAAATTGTTACATCACCAGCAGACATTACCAAAGTTTCAAAGCAATTAATCGACCTAGATAAAAATCTGTGTGTTTAATTGGAATATGTATTGTTCACTTAGTAATCTTTTATGAACCGTTAAGAAAATAAATGGAATATGAAGTGTGACAGGAAGTTTCTCAATAAGGTTTACACTAAAAGGACAAAAACCGCCCAACTCTAATCTCCGCCTCAGGTTGTACATAAAGTCCATTGAAACAGCACCAATTTATTATTATCCGTACTCTCAGCAGAGCACATGAACCCAGCACGTGAGTGGTTTACATGCCTAGCTAGACGAGAAAGAGATGTTATCTTAGTAAGCCCTGGGGCTGGAAGGCTCCAGTGAAGACCCTGTACTCACCATGCTGTGAAATAGAAACAGAAAGAGATGAAAACCCAACAGAAATCCCCTCTAGTACTTTCTACTTTACTTTTCAGTCTAGCCTATTTGAACTAGAATTGTCCTAAAGGTCACATCTAGGGAAAGAAGACCCAATCATTTTTTTAGTAAAAGTGTGATTTCAAGTAACCTTTGTCCTCTTCATGTCAGCTGGTAGAAAGCACACTGAACCCTTCACTCCAAAAAAGGATAAAAGAAGAAAAATGCACAATTCACTTTGGTTTGAATATATCATGGTCACTGCATTGCAACCACTCTTCTTCCAAGCATGTTTTTCCCTGGAGTGTTTTCTTTTCAGAGCACTCTATGGCATTTGTCATTATACTAGTATTCTTTTTATATTTACTCTGCTTTTCCAAAGTGCCATATGCAAAGGCAAGAAATTTGTCAGTGTAAGTAAGTAAATGTTAAAAAACCCAAACCAACACAACAAAAAAACCCAACAGTGAGATCAAGCAGCACTGATTTTTGTTCTTCGTAACATTAAGTCTCCTTCTCAAAATCAAGACAACTATGGGCTGAAGAGTTCAAGGAATATTTGCTTTGAAAACAAAATATTTTACTTTTTTAGTTCCTGACTTTCATGTATCCACAATACAAAACCCTTAGTTCTATGACTGGCATAAACTGATTGCTGTTGTTGGGGGGAATAGCCAAAAACAGACCTAAAAATGTGTACAGAGCTTGAAATGGTCTCACATGGTAATCCATTCAAGACCTGCTAATAGCCAGTAAGGAAACTATTCATGTTTATTTTATGGGCTGTCTTACAGGAAGAGGACACCAGCACTCAGTGCTGCTGCTTAAGTATTTTTCATCCATATGTAGAAATGTTAATGAGAAACAGCTTCTTGAAAATCATCTGAGCTTGATTAGTTGCCAGCTCTTGACATCATGGCCAGGAGCTTCACAACAGCATTATCCAGTGTTTCCTTGGGAGTAGGGCATGTCCCCAGCTGCTTGTTAGAGTCTGTGGAGTTTACAGCAGCAAGGAGACACCTTTTGAATCATCCTCCAGAAGTGATGAGGGGATGAAACACCGCTGGCATGATGCCAAAGGAGAGGAATCCACTCCTGCTGGGAAGATGGCTTCTGCGCCAGCAGAGCCAGCCTGCTGTTGAGGCGGATAATCATGTAATCTAACTCCTTCACAAAGACCTCAAGCTCCATTTTAAAATTGCTTCTCACCCGTTTGATAGTTAAAAAGCTTCAGTTAATTTCCAGCTTAAATCTATTCATGATCAATTTATTTTTCTTTGCTCCTGTGCCAGTGGCACCATTAGCTTGCAGAGTTCTTTTCCTCAGTTCATTTATAAAGGGAAATCAGTTTCCCTCTTTCAAATGGTTCTTGTAGACAAATTTCTCAGTCCACAAGTTATCTGACCTGCACATCTCCAACTTGAATGAATCTTCATCGAACATGAGTGAGCAGAGGTACACCTAGTAATCCAGCACCTCACACAATAATACCGATCCTCCTTTATCTCTGCAGGATATACATGTTCTGCTATCTCCAAAGATTAGGTTTGACTTTTATAGCTGCATAACACTAGTGGCTTAGAGTCCACTTGCAGTTTGATTAATGTGTTAGGTTGTTTTTTTTTCCTCTGCTAAACTCTGGCAACCCAGCAGGAACTCTTGTTATATACTCTTAAATGTGCATAACGGTTTTAGAGTGTGAATATATTGTAACGAATAGAATGACTTTGCAGTTTACAGTATTGCATTTATTTTCATTTCCATTATTCCAGTGCCCAAAGTCATCTAGTTCTTAATCTGTAATATGCTGAGCATCTTCTGCAATGAAGATGGTTTCTCAACTTTGTGCTATTAGCAAATTAAATTTGCACACTGAAACTTTTTTTGTTTGCAGATATTAATGAAAATATTAAATAAGATTAGCCCTAAGGATGATCTTGAATTTTGCTGATGGTATAAAATTATTCAGGGTAGTAAAAACCAAAACCGATCTTAGGGTTCTGAGGGAGCAATAAACTGGCAGATTAGATTCAGTGTTGATAAATGCAAAGTAATGCACATGGGGAAAACAACACTAAATACACATATACAATGATAAGCTCTAAATTAGCTATTATCATTCTGCAAAGAGATCATAGAGTCACTGCAGATTGCTCAACAAAAACATCTGTTCATTGCCCTGCGGCAGTCTGAAAAGGTAAATAGAATGTAAGGTATTAAAGCAACCAAGAGCAGCAGGGAAATCAGCACTGTGCCGCTGAATAAGCCCAAGACTTGCCCACATCTTGAATACTGCATGCATTGCAGGTCACCGTGTCTCAAAATGAAACAGAAAAAACCCCAGTGAAGATACAGAGTAGGGCAACAAATACAATCAACGACATGGGATGGTTTCAGTGCTAGGGGAGATTAAATAGACTAGAAGTCTTCAACTCTGAGAAGAGGTGACTGGAAGTGATAGAGCTATATAAAATAGTGGCTGGCAGGAAAAGGTGAATCAGGAATGATTATTCTCTCTTCCCCTGTGAAAGGAACTTGGGAGCATCAAATGAAATCGTAAGGCAGAATTTCTGTAACAGACAAGGACAGAGTAGGTGCTCGCTGTTGAAGCTGGACTGATATCTTACGTGAATTGCCAATACACATGCACACGTAAAGCAGGCACCATGACAGCATTTCCCAGTATTCTTTGGATAAATAGAATTCATCAGGTGGATAAGGGCTGTGTTTTGTGGCACTACTAATACTAGTGTTACCTTAAACAACTAAGTTTTTCTTTTAAAGGGGGACTATTCCGTACAGCTTATATAGGTAACAATTTGATTTTAATTTGAAAATATTCATTCATACTCTGTCTTTTACATTTGTAATATTTCCAGCAAACTCCCAGTGAGTGGCTGTCAATCTGGTCTGTGACTTTGGTACAGTACCTATAAAATTAGCAGGACAGAAATTAGTATTAGCAGGACATTTCCTGATCATCAGGTGATCCGTTGTCACTTTCGATGACACTGCCACCCTGATCCTATACATTCCCCTACAGGGAAGAAAAAAATAAAAAGCCTGTTAACATCAACCCAAAAAAGAGTATTAGTCTGGCATACTTAGTTTTGGATTATTTTTTTTTCCCCCCAATTGTCAGAAGCAGCTGATCCTTCCAGAATCCCTCAAGGATGTCTTAAATCAGATTAAGACACCATTTATACTGGCAGAGTATGTGGGCAATGGGAATCAGACCACCTTGTGTGGGTCCCACTGTGCAGGTGGAGAACTCCAGACGTTTGCTAAACACGTACTGCATCAGAAAGCATGAATTCTGCCCAGCTGTCAGGAGGCCTTTGGTCATTCCCAAACTGAAGCACCACAGACACATTCCTCAGTTTGTCTGTTAAATGGAGGAATGTCTCTGTGCCCCAGACTCTAGGAGAAGGAAGATCATAGGAATCACAAGTAGAAATATTACCTAAATACTGCTTTGTTTAAGCAGAGGCCAGGTAACATAGGGAGTAAAAAGCGCTCACAGTTAATTCCCAACCCAGTTGAAACTACAGAGGATTTTTTTGGGAAAAAGCGTAATGAAAGTTTTAGTGAAACTTCTGCAGTTTGGTGGAAATTCTGGCAGGGTATCTGTGTAGCTTACTTAAAAGGTCAATGAGAATCTCATGAATAAAACCTAACACTATAATGAAAACACAGTATTTAAAATTTCCCTGGCTCTCCTTGCTCAAAACTGATTAAGAACAGAACTGCTGCTATCCTGCAAAATGCTTGTAAATGAGTCATCCTTTCATCAGCACAGCCCCAAAAGTTCAGATGCAATTGCCTAAGAAAGAATATTTTCAAAACTATAGCATATCATTTGGAAGATGCTGATAATTTCCAATCCACAGGAGGGCCCTGCTAAAAAAAAATCTCAGACAACTTCTCTTTTAAGGTTTCCCCAGCTGATTGATTAGAAAAGTCACAACAGAAAATTCAAAGGTCACGTTTTCTCAAGTGTCACTGAGAACCCACTATCCGAGCAATTATATGAGATAAAGATGCAAAACACTAAAGCACTGTGGGATCAGATTTAGTCTTCCATTTTTTTGCTGCTTTTTTAAAAAATAAACAAGGAGGGGTGGGCTTTTCTTTTTTAAATGACATTTGCATTTCAGGAAAAACCTTACTGGAGATATGCCACTGCCAGAGGCGGAATATGCTTTTTCCAGATTTTGTTATTTTGCTTGAGGAGCTGGTCTAATTTATTTGAGCTAATAGCACTTTTTAAGATGAATTGGAAGCAGAAGGATTTACCTGAGTTTATACTCTCAAGAATCTCTTTTAGATATCTCTGAAGGATGAAGTTGAAGGTCAGTTTTACTGTCTATAGAGGCCAATCAGAAAACTTGAAAATTATCTATCTTGCTCCAGATGATAACTAAGAAAGTACTGAAGATTTTGATCCACAGGCAGCAATATCTTCCTTTTACTATTATGAGGTAGTATGTTTAGTTGCTCCTGGACATAGCAGCTGAGAATCAAACTCGTGGTTTATTACAGCAAATATTAGGTTTGAGGGACAAAGAGGAAGATCCTAAGGGAAAACCTTTTGAAACTTCACATGTGAAGAGAATGTGTGCATGCTTTCTCTTCTGGCTTGTTTTCCTTGCTTGTGCCATTCTTGGGTGTAACCAGAGGGTTTCATTTTTCCTTTCTCAGATGTTGACAACTGACTACACATGTCAATGGAGTTGGCAAGGACTTGTCATAGGCATATTTTAGATATGAAGAGCTTGGATTCCTGCAAAGACAAGTACAGGGTTGAGGTCAAAGAGACCTTGAAAAGCTTGCCAAGACACATGTTAGGCTGGCAGAGCCATGATTTGCATTCCGTCTCCTAAAACCCTGTTTTTTGCTGTGCTGCAGTATTCAAGTAAAGTGGGAATCTCAGTGACAGATTTACTGGGAGAGCCCCAGGTGAGAAGTTCACCCGATATGTGGCAACAGTGAACTTCACAGACTGAACAGAGCTTCACCCTGAAGCAGAGACAAGCATCGTGAGGAGGCACGAACTTCCCTTTGGAAACATCCCCCCGTTCAGAGGAGTTGCACATCCTGATGTGGGAAGAGGCAGCTGGACTTTGTGCCACATCCATTGCAGCATCAGGCACTTTTGGGGAAAGGCAGGAAAAGGGGAACAAAGAAATGAGTGCAGGAAGAAGGAATTGTGGGCAGCAAAGAGAAAAGCAATTCTACACAAGGGAATAAGAACCTTAGGAAAGACATAAAGAGATTCAGAAAGAAATGAACAGGACTTCCCAGGGGTCAGTTGCTACATAGGATGACCCACTGTCCTATGACCACCAGCAGAGCTACAATGGTGCAAAGATTTATGGTTATCTTCGCACCTGGATGAGGGAAGGAACCTGCTGAGTCCGTAACTATTGTAATGAGATGAGAAAGGCTTTTTGGCATGCAATAGGCTCAAGTAGACTTGGAATAAGGGCAGCCTGGCTTACCAGAATGAAAGATTTACAGAGGAAGAAAAAGTATGCCTACTTCATGTTTACAAATTTTGTTTTTCATTATCAAATTTTAAAAAGCAATCAAGCAAACAAACAAGAAAAAAAAATTCACCTGGCTGCTCTGCCTTCATTGGAGTACTGAGATATGTACTTGCTGAATGAGAATATAGATATAAGACTTTTTTTTTTAAACAGCGTCAGAGTTACCTGCCACTGTTTTAATATATCAGGACCTGGTTCCTCCTTTTTTGGGAAGTGCTATCTCAAGCCTGCAGCATGCATTTCACAGCAGGACAGCATCTCATGAGAAGTTCACTCTGGGATACCCTGCGTTCAACTTGAACTGAGAGAAATCAGTTTCAAAGATCCAGTTTGGAAAACCTGATCAACCAGTTTAAGTTAATCAAGCAGTTTAAATGGAGGTGGCCAGTAAGACATTTAGAAACTGATGGCCAGTTTCTAAGGAAGTGCAAATGTTTACTTCTCCTTCACAGAGATGTCAGGAGAGTGGGAAATGGGGACCTGTGCAGGGAAGAAAGGCATGGAGCAAAGAAAAGCCTTTGGCAGAGTGTCAGAGCCTGGGAGCAGTTGCCGGTTGCCTCACAGAGGCTGGTGGGTTGGTGCGGAGGCAAGGAAAAGGACCACGCCAGGAGCTTGCAGGGCAGGAGGTGTGGGGACAGCCACCTCCTTCTGGGCTGTTGAGATGGCAAGGCTGGCTCTGAACAGGACTGAGACCCAGACACCTGAACATTCATGGCTTAATGGATTGGAAAACCTCTGCTGACTGTCCACATAGCTCTAGGAAGCTCAGGACATCATCAGTACTTGCATAGCACAAGCAACTGATACTTCTAAGCATCACATGGGCCTGTCTTGAGGACAATGATCTGAACCCAATGGCTTTCTGAAGCCCTATATGGATGCCAGCTGTTGTCCTTGCTACTCATGCAAGAGCAAGACTTAGAAATTTGCCCCCAGACTACAAGACTGGACACCTTCCTACTCAAGCCTGCATCTAGGAAAAAGACACAGCATCAGGCGAGCCCACAGGCATCACAGATGTAAGGTACAACATTGCCTGCTTTCCCCACTAGAAAGAGAGACATCTCTATAAAGCATTACTGAGCTTTTATTTTTTCACTTAATATTTTCAGATACTAACAAATCCTGCAGTGATTTGGTCCTCCTTGTAATACGAGGTGATTAAGATCTTTTCTATCACAGAGTGCTCAGTTTTTCTTTCATGCCACAGTCTTTATTCCCCATGTGGTAATGTGGTAGCATGTTACAGTACCACTCAACTTGTCAGGAATATTTTTTTATTTTTGCTTTATGAAAGAATTCATATCTTCTAAACACTTGCTCTAATCCTCCTGGAACAATCTCTGTTTCAATTATTAAAAGTAACCTCTTTGACTGAAGCAATTAAAAATGAAATTATTTGAAAAGCTAGTTGCTTGGTTGGAGCAGGCTTCAGTCTTGATACAGTTTTTCATTCCTTGAGCAGTGACGCTGGAATCAAGATTTCAGCTGGTATGGTACAGAGCCATTCCACCAACCTGTGTCTGTGAACACCAGAAATACATTGAGCTGTGTCCATTATTACAGCTCTTATATGCAATGTTGCTCCTATAAACTTTAAGAAAAATCTTGCTGTATTTACTGAGTTTACTTTGGGTTTGTTTTGGTTTGCTTTTCTACAAGATTCATCTTCCAGAGTCCTGTTTTTATTTATTTTATTTTAGTTCAGCTTTCATTTTTATTTAATTTCATTTTGTTTAATTTAATTTCTAAGTTTCATAATTACACAGAAATACTTTATATGACAAACTGTAAAAGTCTGCAAAAAGACAACAAACGTAGTTTAAAAATATTAAATATGGTTGCAGTTATTAGAAAAAACTCATTCGGGGAGTAATTCCGCATGAAATTTTAGGGTTGTGACAATGTTGAGCGGATTTATGTTCCTTCCCTCACCTTGCTGTCTGCCATGCTTGAGCCAACCTCAGTGTAACAAGCACAATGAGTGCATGAGGATGGGGAAAAATTGATGCCCAACATCAGCAATTTATTCCTGAAATTGTCTGTAGCCTAAAAGTCAAGATGTAACTCAGAGATAAGAAGTTGGCAAGGTAGGTGAAAGGGAAAGGAAAAACTGCACCAAGAAGTGGTGTACACACAAAAGATTTGTGAAATGTGACAGATTAGGCAGAAATATTTATCTATCTATCTACACACACATGTGTGTATACTACTGGTGAAATAAGTTTCTTTGAATGTATTTTTTTATAATTTCCATCAGTTTAATGGAATTAACCTTCTCTTTCTAGCAACCAATTGACTTCTTGAGATGACTAAGTAAAACTTGAATTTTTTCCTTGTCCTGCTAAAACATCCAGACATGGAAATCTCTGCTTTCTGAGGGCAGACACAGATACCTGGCCAATTTGTTAGATAATTAGGCTATTAATAAATTGGACGCACTTCTTCCTCATCTAATAATAATCATGACAACATCCCACACAACATTTCTCTATTTTTTTCCTTTCACTCCACTGTGTTCAATCTCATTTGTGGCCTTTCTCTCTGTTACACTTGGTTCTCTTCAAAGCTGGATGCTTCTCTCTGGAGAGCAGTCTGGCATTCCCAAGAGTGAGTCCTAGAAATGGAAATCTGGCTCCAGTTTCTCATTCACAGCCTTGACGCAAAGCCCCTGCCTTCTTGCACTGCTGGATTGTGCAATCTGGAGAAAGGTCCTTGAAGATGCCATAGGACCCAATGGTCCCAAAAAACCTCCAAATACACTTCATATTCTCTAAATCCATCTGCAGTCTTGGGCCTGTCTTAGCAACACTGGATCAAAATTTGCAAATAATTTCACTTGAAAAGCATAGAAATACAAAGCGTTAAATTTTGCTGTTCTTCAAGCAGAGCATTCAGAAGTTTCATTTCCAAGCAATGTTTCAGACTGAAAAGTAATGTCATGTCTTCTGAAAGGAGGGTTATCTGTACCTGAAAATGACATGTTTCATTTTGCATCAAACCAAGGAAAACACCCCCTTGTTTTGCCCCCACGTTTTTTCCCCAGTTTATTTATTTATCCAAGAGAAATAGATAAACAAAAAGCACAAATTGACTCCAGTGTTGTTTTTTTTTTCCCTTTGTTTTGGATTTTGTCTTTTTTCATCCAGCAAAACACAAAAATTAAATATCTGTTGAGCTGTTACATGAATGTTCACAAATCCAGGGTTACCAGTCTTGGAGTTTTATGATGATTCCTACCCAGTTTACTACATACTGTAGAACTTCACTTTCTTGACACATGCAGTCATGTAAGAATCTCAGCTTGTTCCTTCTTTCCTTCCAGTCTTTTCCAAGCTCTCCCAGTCTCATAGGAAAGACCGAGAGCATGACCTATGTGCATGGCATTGGTTTAATATCTAAAGGCAAATTAAAAGATCCCAAATGGATTATACTTCCAACAGCAGCTTTGAAAGGGAGGTTTCCATTGACACTAGTGAAACAAAGCTAAAAATAAGAAAGAGATACACCTTTAAAAAAATCCCACAACTTAGGTCAAGAGTTAAGGACACCAAATGAAATCAGAGTTAAGGAATAAATCAAAGAGAAAATAGGTGAAGGTTAAAGAACAAGCTGAAATGGATTAATCAGGCAAGAGGTTAAAACTGAATAAATACAACTGTTTGCAAGTCCTCCAAAAGCCACAAATCCTATCAGGTATCTTTTCTACGGTCACTGACTGGGTGAAGACCTTTGAATCTGTATTTTTATATGCCATCACCTGAAACAGAATAGATGTGTGATTGCCACTGCTGTGGCCACGTGGCTGACACCAACTTCTGGTGTGGGCAGCAGGGGGTTCGTGCCCCATCTGCCACACCGTGGGAGTTTACTCACTTTTTAATTTCTCCCCACTCCCTTGGTCAGTATGGTACTAAACTCATTTTAGGCAATACTTAGTTTTGATTTAGCAACAGACAAAGGCTGAGCATGACAAAGAGCTGAATGAGCAGACATGGTGCGTGACTCCTGACAGCCTGATTCCAGCCTCTACCTCCTCCACGCACAAGGACTGCTAGACAGCTCTCAGCCCAGATGACCTCTGAAATGCCTATCTTCACAACAGGTACGTAAAGGGAGGGCAGATAGAGAATGATGCTTTCCACCATATACTTAATCTGCAGGTTAGTTGCTTCACTATGATTGTGTTTAATCATTCTCAGTGGAATCCGTATAACTGATTTTCTTTTTACCCATTTGTGTAATAATAATAATAATAATAATAGTAATAATAATAATAATAATAATAATTGTACCAAGATCTTTAAAAGAGCAGATAATGAAAATACCATTTCCCATGCAAGTATGTGAAAGAAAGTGACTACCTAGATGAGAAATCCTTCTTTCATGTATGAAATAGAAGAGGAATAATAGCAGCTGGCACAGGTGGGCTGACACAACTACTGCCTTCTGTAAATCACTGGGCAAATGTTGGTGATGATAGATGAACTGATGACCAGCTGCCTCGTTTCCCCACTATAAACTGAAAGAAGGGATTTGCAAAGTTGTTTGCTGATAGTATACACATTTCAATATAGCCACATGCATATTCATGAGTGAAAACTGCTTTGCTTCTTAATAGCAGCTTATAGCCAAATGCCAACATTCTTATCCAGAAAAATCTCTCATTTATCTGGGTGGGAGATCTGCCCAAATGCAGGCATTCAGGAACCAATTTTAAATGCATGCCATGGAAAAGGGTTTCCTGTTCCTCTTCGCCTCCAGCACTAGATTAGCACTTAGAAATACCAAATTCAATAGTGGCAACTATATTTTATACCTCAGGGATATGCAAATCATCTGGCCCAGAACAATAAAAACTTTTCCTCCAGAAAAGTCTTCTGCTGTACCACATAGCTTCTCCAATGGCTTGTGTCTGCTAGCCATACAACACGCTGGGCTTGCTGTTTGCTTGAGCCACTGCCCAGGACAGAGCTTCAAGGGGGTGGCAAATGGCAAAGTTGCAGAAGACTGGAGTTTGCACATTCCTCAAGTCCCAGCTTGCTGGTTTGCAAACTACTCAGTGATACTTCTGCATGGAAAAGGAAATCTGAGTCATTGGAAATGCAGGATTTTGCAGCAGTTCCAAAGCAGCATTTCTAAAGTGAGCAGTCCTCAGCTCACTGCTTTTCTTTTTCAGGCAGGGAGCAAGTGAGCCCTTCTTAATCACCCCGAAGTCAATGAGGGGCACCGCCACCCTGTCACTTGATGATTAATTACTGCATCTGCAGACAGGGCTGCCAGCAAAGAGGTGGGCATCATCCATGACGTATATGCAGCCATGTATTTAAAGGGAAATCTGTACAGCCACTGCAGCTAGCACAGACTCGGGAGGGAAGGGGGGGCCTTGCCCCAGTAAATCAACATTTGCCATACAGCAGCTGCAAGACCAACAAAGCTCCTTCAGAAGAAAATAAGAGAAAACCCTTAAGCTGTTGGAGGAAACTGTGTTATTATTCATCTTCTTCCCAGTGCAAGTATTCCATCTCTTCCCATCCAAATGTTCCCAAATTAGTTTTTTCCATGGGTACATCTAAAGTCACTGTTTCTGGAAATTCATGAAAGAAATACAATGGGAACCTTATTGTTTCACTGAACTCTAAGAGTTCAGGCTTTGGGAGGAACTTTAAATACCACAACAGTTGGGAATTCTGATTTTATGCAGTTTTGCTTTATTTTCCCTAGCTGTAGGCACTGACAGAATGGGGCGGGGGGGCACGACACGACGACACGCGCATATTAGTTGTGAAGCTGTGGCGTACATATGTCCTCACAAACACACACAGCCCTGTTGCAAAGAGGCGCACAGGAGATTCACAGTGAGGGGCAGGTTAGGATTTCTTCCTTCTGAGCTACTGCGGAACTGCTTGTGCTTGAAAAAAAAAAAAAAAAGAAAGAAAAAAGAAAAAAAGATTTGGTCTTAAACAAAGGAGGTTTTGAAGTCGTACTTTCTTATGACTATATCCTCTCCCAGACTGGCACACACCGGAGGGTGACATTTCAGTTACATCCACTCCCCTGGGCCTGTCCCCTGGCTTAGCACAAGTGGGTGGTGTTCAGTTTTCATTGCTCCTTTGTCCCAAAGCTGGAGGGATCTTTTTGTTTTAATGGCACATTGTGTTCCTTGACAAGACAGAGCTAATGCCCTGAGCGGGATTCTATTCACACAGTAGCGGTGGATTAGAGATTTGATTTTCCTTTTTACAAATCAGTATAGCAGATGGTATTGGGAAAAGAAAATGCATGCACTACAGGGATGTAGCAGAACTTCCCAGATCCCTGCCGCACAGGGGATAGCACCAGAGGGCAGATAAATGCAGGCCAAGAAATTATGAATACTGCCTCCAATTTTTTATTTCCCCTTTCAGAGCAGAGAGACCTCATGTGCCCCCCAGTTGCCAGTGCTCGCCAGTGACACGTTCAGTGGCATTCTAGCTTTAATGCCTGATGGGTTCCTACTGCTAGGATATTAAAAAAAATGAAGTTACCCCATTGCTAGGCTGTAACGGCTGCATTTTTTCTGCCCAGAGTTTTCTGACACAGCTAAGTTACAGTCACAACCTGCGCCTATACTTAAGCTGCCAGTACAACTGTGTGAAAAAATACTGTACCTACCTCTATAACTCATCTTGGTCACCAAGTTGAGGTAAGGGCTAAGCACCCAACATGACCTCAACCTCATCTGAGACTGCTTGCCCAAAGGCACGTGCCTGGCACGTGTAATAGCAAGCACACCTCTGCAGCACCCCTTCTCCTGAGAGCCCCAAGGGGACCAAGCATCCAAGACAGGAAGGATGTGCACTGCTTTTTTCCATGCTAGAAGGATATCCATTCGGACATTTAATGAAGGAGATTTGGGATAGCATTGTCATCACCCAATCAGAATAGTCACAAGCAGTGTGAAAGTGAAACAACTGAGGGAAACTCTCCATACCTCCAGTGCCTAGTTTGACAAGCAACAGTATGTATAAACAGGTGCCCTTCCTTTCTCCATTAAGCCACAGTTTCCCCCCCCACTCACACACACACAAAAAAAAAAAAAAAAAAAAAAAAAAAAAAAAAAAAAAAAAAAAAAAAAAAAAAAAAAAAAAAAAAGAANNNAAAAAAAAAAAAGAAGGAAACTGCCAACTGTCCCTGGATAAAATTGTATATCATATTGACAATATTTTCACTTCTTGGCCCTTGACATCCACTCACTATTATGGACTGTTTAATAACTGCAGGAAAAAGGAGGTGCTGCAGTATTCTCTACAACAGCCGCATCTTCTCTTTGTCCTGATCAGCCTTATACTGATTTCTTACAGGTAAGTAGCATCAGGAGGGCATTATCAGCAGCAGTCCCCCTATCACTCAAAGCCTCAAACCCACCCAAAAGTCACTGCATTGACTGTTTCTTTTCACTGAGCAAAATATATCTCACTGCAGTTCTTTTTTATTAATGCATTTTGAAGCCTTTCTGTGCAGTATGCTTGACACTTAGTCAAGCATCCTTTGCACTGACTGCTGCTGTAAGTTACTCCTTTGGAACAAAATTTGTCTCTTTCAGAGAAATAATTGGAAGAGGGAGACGGAGGGTGACCTTAACACTGCAAATTCCCCTGTATTTTGTGCAACAGGATGGGGGTTGTCACTCTAAGGGTTTGGACAGGGGGCAAGGTCCCCCTCTTCATTTATGGTAACACCTAAGGGACAACGGAGAATTAAATTTTATCTGTGACGCTTTGCAAGGTAAGATAAACAGGTTCATCTCCTTCAGAAGAGTGAACCTGGAGTGCTGTAGCAGACCCGGGTGGCACTGCTCCCTCTGGTCTTGGACCACCTTGGCTCACCGTGAACTTCCCTCCGAGCAGGAGGCAACGCACAACTCTGAGTCAGTTCTTACTTTCTCCCTGCTGGCAGCGAGCAGCTGCCAGCTCCCTCCTGCAGCACCGTCCTTCTCCCTCCGCACTGGCTTTGCTGCACTGGGGGAAGTGTAGGTAGGGACTCCGCACCTTATCTACTCCATACCTTGCTTTCTCCTTGCCTATCCAGCTTGAAGGCATAGGAAGCAGCAGTTTTGCAGATGAACGTCCTAACCCATGAACAAAAGAAACGATGGACTCCACAATTAACCCAGCAAAGAGAGAAGGACTGCTTTATGCTCTTTCATTTCACTGCCAGGCTGGTCAGGAGGATGTGTTACACCTTGAATTTTTGTACAGACAGAAGGAAAAAAATGATAGCAGTATTCAGTCTTTGTCTCACACTCCTGCCTCTCCCTTTTTCTATGACTTTTCTGCTGGAGACCGAGTTCTGTTCCAAACAAGTAACCTATGGCAGTAGGCTCAGCCAAGAGGGCACTTGGTTGGAGTGTATCGCACAGACAGCGAGAGAACTGGCGGGGGGGGAGATGGACAGAAATTACAGCAACAAGGAAAAGAGACCTCCAGACATACAATCCAAATATTTCAGCTCTGTTTCAGCAGCTGTCTCAGAAGACTCTGTTAAAGCAAGAATTTTTGTGCTGCGTCTTGTTACCTGAAAAATAAATAGGGAACAAGAACAGGAAGCAAAGTGCTCAGACTGGTTTATCTGAATGAGACAGCGACTTTTTTACAGATACAGAATTTCAGATTAATGAGAAGATGCTTCTGACATGTTTTAGGAGTGGCTCCAGGGACTTTCTGGACACACAGATTTTCAGAGCTGTGTGTGTTTAAGTGCAGCCCCATCAGATCGTATACAGAGAGATGCATTTCACATCAGCCAGAGAGGGGAAAAAAGAGAGGCCATTTGTGCCCTTGCTTTGTGCGTTGGGCTGTCCTTGCTGTTGTCTGCAGTTCTCCAGAGCTGGATTGAAAGTGCTTATTCAAAACAATATAATCACTGTGATGGATGGCCATTTCCAGTATTCACACAAATGCTTTCTTAACTCGTTATATCCAACAGGTAATGCTGGAGGAAATAACCACGACAGGTCTTAATGTAACAAGCGTTTAAGTACGTGTGTAAACATTTTGTTGATTTATGCTGAGAAACAAGCAACTTTTGGGAGAGTGTCTTTACCAATAAGTATGGGAATTCTTTGACCTTTATCTTTTTTTTTTTCTGTCTGTCTGCACTCCTGATAGCTTTTTACATGGCCAAAAATTAACCAGAGGATGGTCTCCTTAATTTCAAAGTGGAAGAGACTAAGGTTGTTCTAGTATCTTCGGACCAGAAATCTCAGGCTGAGTTTCCCAAGCAGTTCTCCTTCCCCTTCAATTCTGAATATTAAAGGGAAAATCAAGAATTGTTTTCACTGCAGGAAAATGTATGTACTGGTTGCAGTGCAACATAAAATATACACTTGCATGAAAATGCCAATTTTTTCTCCATTAGCTGTGTTCTGGTGAGAAGCAATGAAGTACACACTGGAGATGATAAGACTATACACTCCTTCTCATCCTCCAATTATTATTATCTCAGACCTTCAGCCCAGCTCTCTAATGAAAAGGTTTTGCTTTAGCAAATTCAGAGTGGCCTTGGAAGAGTGTTTATTATGAAAAGCTTCAGGAGCAAAGAAAGGATTCGGCAAAGGACTTGCTTGGGTGAGAACTGCTTTATGCAATTCCCGTGTCAGCGAGCATAATGTATAGCCAATGCAAACATCAGTCTTACAGATGCTGTTGATGCCTCTGCTAGGTGAGCACTAGAGTTACTGGTGAGGAGTAAAGCAGCTGCAGCTCTCTTGGTCCTTCTGCCCCGGGGAGCTGCAGCTGTCTTCAAGGAGATGAAGACAGAGGCTGGTGTGTTCACACAGAAAAGCATCTGCTAATCAGAAAAGGGAAGGCAGCCTGGAGGACGTGATAATCACAGCCGATCACTAATGCAGATAACAACCTTTCTCAGTCATCTCCCTGACAGTGTATCTTTTTCTGCCTCATTGGAGGCCGGGGTGGGGAATCAGGATTGTTGTTCATATACACCTAACCTGGGTTCTTTTTTCAAACAGGATTCCAGATGGCCAACAATTTTGATTCAGGTGAACAGCTCATTTAGCAGTATCGAGTTGACAATTCAGCGATTTCAAGAGCAAACAGAAACTCAGAAGCAAAAAAACATGGAGGGGGGGGAAGCCATAAAATATTGAAATAGTGATGGATGTGCACCTGAGTCTTGCCTCAGAAAAAGGCTCATGAATTTTAAGAGTCTTCAGACCTACCTAGAGGAAACCTTTACTCACCGTACAACTGCATGTACATATGAATTAAAAAAGAACTGGAACAGGCTTTCTAGAATATTTTAGGACAATGAAATGTTTTTTTCATAATACATCCGTCATGCAAAATGTCAAATACAGTTTGCAGAGAAAATCAAGCAGGAGCCAAAGAGGAAAAGGAGGTCTGAAGGTGAAGGAGCAAGTACCACTGAGGAGTGACAGAATGTCAGAGAGCAGGGCTCCTCCATGCCCCTGGCTGTTTATTTATTTTTATAGCTGGTAACTGTATATCGCAACAGTGATTTATTTTATTTATTTAAAAGCTTAGATTTACAGAGAAATAAATGACCCTGAAGTTGTTTATTGGAAACTTCTCTCCTCCTCAAGTTGGCTATTTTACTACTTATACTGTGTCCTTGGTGGAGCAGAGAGTCATGTAGGGAACACCTGAACTCAGAGAGCTTTCTTCTTTTGGTAGTTACTGTTCCTGCACATAAAAATTTGCAGATTCCGGAATCTACATTCATTTGTTTCTTGGGGTTCAAGGCACAAGTCTTTTCACTTGGCTTTCTTATTCAGCGAGCAGTTTAGGCAGATCTTCTTTGGCAATGGGAGCAGGATTTGCTGAGGACATCTGTCCAGACACCTATGTCCCACTCCAGCAGGACTCACCTGGTGGAAGGAAGAAACCCACTGCTGAAGAGCCACAAAGACCTCTCCTGGTTCCAACAGCTGTAAATTTAATCACTGAATAGCCACATTGGAGGTCAGAATCTTTCCCCATTGTAGATTTATACCAGTAAATATGTAGATTTCTCCCTCTGATGTTGTTACTCTTAATTAAAACCTATGTGGGAGCAGAATGTAACCCAGTATGATCATTTCCAGGAAGAAGAAGTATTAGCTAAGCTCCTAACTCTTGGATGAACTCTTTTTGCATAATTGTGTTATGAAATGGGGTCTCTGAAAAGGTTTATTAGCCTAGATTTAGACCCAGCTGGTTTCATAGTAATGGGTCCCTCTTCACATCAGCTGTCTTCTCAGAGGGCAAAGGCAATTAGAAAGCAGTAGAAAAGAAACACTACTGTATTTACATTCTTAATAGCGTTGGCTTGATGCCCTGACTTCCTATGAAATCTGCTTTGAGGATGGCTATTAAAAACACAAGAGTGATTGACAAAAAAGTGAAGAGTCTCACTCTCAGGTCATGGGTTTGCCCTCAAGCTGGCAAGGCAGTGATCAAAGCTCATCACCTGGCCGGTCCCTGCGGTCAGGTCTCCATTAAAGATTTCCCTCTGGGTTCCCATGTGAAACACAGCAGTAAGTTGCTGTGCGGAAGCCTGAACTGTCCCAGGGGCAGGGGGAGCAGCAATTTGGCACCAATCCTAGAGACACCGGTAAATGGAGGAACTACTATAAAGTCCTCCCCTAAGCCCAAAGTAGGTATTTTTATGTACTGCAAGGCTATCTGCTCACTGGCTGTGAAAAAAAGCGAAGGAAAACCTTGGGTTGGTGCATTTTCATGAACTAGTTTAAGATCTTGGATTTACATTCTCAAATAGTTCAGTATGGCTCCTGGTTTCAATATGGCTTTTCACTAATTTCCAACAAGTATTTCCAGCACAAATAATGCCCGAGGAGTGGGAGTAGCATTTATTTGGTACAGAGGAAATCAGTTTAATCAGTCATTTCCATAGCATGAAAGCATGTCTGAAAAGAGAAAAAGATAGCAATGTCTCAGTAAAGAATAGTAATCCCATTATTAAACAGAACAAATTAATACCTAGGACAAAGAAATATTCAAAGGTCAGTCTATTGATATTTGTGCCCAGGAAATTTCCTCTCTTATTCCGATAAAAATAAAAAGCATGCAGTTTGTAAATATCTATTACTTTTCAGACAAAAAGAAAATCTGGGATTTTTTTCCTCCTTTTGTCCTTTTATCATTATTTTGGTTTTGACATAAATATGAAACATAATGCATCAAAAATTACTACAAATGTAGGCAATCTTAAAAGATCAATAAACAGTTCAGTGGATCTGAGACAAAGCAGTCTCGCAATCTTCCAAAATGGAATCCTAATGTTCTCTATTAATTAAATACAGATTTCAAAAGACAGTTAACAGAGCAAGTACAGCCCAGTGGGTTGGGAATGCTGATTTCTCTTCCTTAATTGTGTTGTGAAGCCACCTCCACAGATAATAGAATAACAAATTAACATGGAGGACAAAAGAACGTAGAAATGACACAGATGAATAACAAAAAATGAGATAGGGAATAAGAAAGCGATGGAGACTAAGTCACGCTGACTTCTCCTCCTCCTCTCCCCCATCCACCTGTACAGACCCGGCCCAGAAGCCCTCCAGGGTCCCAGTGACATCCAGCAGCCACTTGCCCTGTGCCACCGCATCGTCCCTGCACCCGTGGTGCCCACAGATGTTCTCATTTAGCTATTGTTTATTAGAACGTGAAACACCTGCTCCTTGTCCACCCACCTTTTGACATTTTCTCCCAGCTAAGACATGGAACACATGTTCTCAGAGTTCCTTGGCTTAAATTTAATTTTTGAGGCAATCAAATTCAACAGAGCTGCTGATTGCAGCAGGACAGGGATTAGCTCCTATGTGAACACCTAAAATAGCAATTCTCCACCGTCACCATACTAGTCCGCACGTGCTGCATTCACTGCAGTTATTCTTGGGGGAAAAACAGACTGCTATTTTATTTTAGAAAACATCCCAACGTACAGGCTTTTTCAAGGTTTTTTTTTCCCACACAAACTTTGAATTTTCTTTTGAAGTTCCTACAGAAATCAATATTCAAAACCTGTCACAGAGCTTTGACTCTTTTTTTAATCATCAATCAAGCAGGAAGATGGCAACAGGATGCACTGTGTCATGTTTGTGTCATTGTAATGTGAAGCTTCAAGGATGTGCTAAAACTACCTAAAAGTTTTCAGATTCAATTTGGATAAGCACTTTAAAATAATCTCACTGTTCAGCTAAAACCTTCCTAGTTGGACATACTTCAGGCGTAGCCTTTGCCGCAGGATTTCCATTTCAGACTTGCTGAAAGCACCTTGAGGTATAACTTCACAACTTTCTTCCTTGGGCCACTTGAAATGGGAAGTGCATAAAAATGAAAAGTGATGGGAAAGGAATAAAACTTTTTCAGCATTTATCACAGTTTATATCATTTCAAGGCACGGTAGAATCTTTAGGAGATTTCTTATTTTACTGGAATAATTTTAATCCTCTCTGACACTGAGAATAGGTAGTGATTTCCTGGGGGCTTCCAAAATAACTAGAAAAATGGCATCCAAATTTCTTTAAAAAAACATGTTTTGATGAGACCTGAAAATCACAGGCCTCTCTTCACTGTAGTGTTCTAGATTAATTCTGATGTAACATCAATTTTTCTCCAGGCTGTGGTCTAGAGTAAAACTGAGTATCTGTTCAGCTTCTGTGGTGTCCCAGTTGCATTTGAAAGATAGAAACATGCAAAGCAAGGAAACAAAGAGGGAAGAAGAAACTGCTGCCTTTCCATTTGGAGAAGAGGGCTGCCAAAGCCTGGCCAGTTGTGAGGGCTCAGTTGTTCTTACAGCTGGTGTCCTCTGAGGTGCAGTCAGAGATTTTACTGGCTGATCTAACCTGTGCATAGTTTTTTGCATGCTTTTCTCTTACATATTCTAAATCATATAATCCTGCCATGATATAAAAGTTAGGTCTACATGACCTTTCACAATCTTACCCAGAAATTGAGCTGGACCCTCTGAGCCACTTAGGAGCTGGATATTATCCACATTATCCTACCTACTTAGTCCCAATTGCCTGTGATGATGAGGTTCAGTTCTGTGCTAATTGCAAACACATGGCCAGCCTGGAGTACGCACACCGTGAACCTCTGGCAGGCTGCAAACTCTGATGGCTTTGCTGGGAACACTGGGGTGCCACAGCTCTCCCATCTACTTGCACTTTCTCTTTCCCTGGCTGGATTTTCAGCTCTTCACTGTGGCTTGTGTTTTCTGCCTCCCTCCACTCTGCCGTGCTTGCTGGTGAAGCCAACGTGGTGTGCAGGTGCTGCCAGTCCCGCTGCGTCTGTGCACAGCAGCTGGCAAATCCTCTCAAACTGCTCGGCTGCAAATTTCAAGTCCACCTACCCTTCTGCCTTCTCCAGCCACCTGGTCTTTGAGCTTTTTTTGTTGTTTGTGGGGTTTGAGTGTTTCATTGGCAGGAAATCCGCTATCCAAAATGGCGCTGGGCAAACCTGACTCTCCAGTGACTGTACAGCTGTGCTACAGGTCATAGAGGGAGGAACAAAACCATCATGCTGGACAAGCAATTTCTGTGCGACTTGCAGACTGTGCTTCAGGCTATGAAGACAGGAGACAGAGGGGACAATAATTGATGGTTGGCTAGGCAGGACACCCATTTCATTACTGCATTGGCAGCCCCCCAAAGAAATACTGTACACAATCAACCTATCAATTCATATTTAAGCAGTAAATAAAGAAGATAAATGAGCAAAGGGAGGAATATATGCAAACAGTTCCTTACTCGTACAGCAGTATCCAATTGCCCTGAGGTTTCAGCAGGTGCTGGCAGGTACTGGCCTCTCTCCTTTCCCATAAACGTGTGGGGCATGTAAAAGGAAAGACCTCTTTGAAAAGGTTTCTCAGAAGCACTGAGCATTTTGAAATGCGTTACTAATAATATGTTGAGAATTCTGGTCTAATGGCACTAGATCAGATACAGCCAGTAACAACTCTGTTGAGTTACGCTGTGCAAGAGGCAAGTGAGGACATTGTAGTCCCCATTCCTCAGGCAATTAGAGTATCCTCCTTGAAAAACTACCAACTGGCAATGCCTGGTAAAACTCAGCAGGATCAGTGGGGAACCCAGTGAGAAGACTTTAAAGACCAGAAAACTGCCAGGGAGGAGCAGACGTGTTGCCAAGGATATGTGAGCTACTCATGCACATGTCCATGTGCTCTTTGCCCTTTGAGGTTCTTTGTCAGCATCTCTCCACTCCTAAGATAACAGGAATGTTCTCATGTATAGGACATAGCACTGTTGTGTTAGTCTAAGTGCAACACGTCAAACACTCTGGAGAATTCAAAGACGCACCTTGCTAGACACCTTTCTGACAGTTCCATAGTGACCACCAAGCAGCAATGAAAAATATTGATGCCCTTTTTTAAATTCCATGGCTGTGGAAAAAAGAAATAACACAAATGTAAAGTCCAAAAATGGATAAATTTGACTGTGCCTGAGCAGATCCTGGATACAAAGCCATCAACCTTGGTTCCTGGTTATGGTTAAAGTGCCTAGCACTGGAGATTCCAGACTAGGAATCTCCTGCTAACCTAAGGCATGAGGAGCAATTTTGTTTGTCTGATCAATCTCCTCCACACCATCCTGAAGAGCTGGTTGCTGAACATTCCCCCCCACCAGCACATGAAAACCAAAAGGAGGCCCTGAGAGACCTTTTGTGCAAAGCTCGTGTGGGTAGAGCAGTTTGAAAATGGAACTTCCTCCAAGTAAAAACATCCATAATTTCCTCCCAAATGCCTCCTCCTGAACCAAAGAATAAAAATTGCAAAATCAACAGAGGCATCTATTTTCCCTAAGGCGATGCACAGGAGCTGACCTAGCAAAAGCTTGTCTTTGTTTTGCTGCTACGGATTTTTTGTTTTGCTTTGGTTTTGCTTTGTTTCCAATGGTACCAATCTAGCTGTCCAAACTGTCTCTGTTCCCATAGAATAATAATCAGCTTCCTAGTTCAACAGCTTTATGTCATGAATATTAAAAAGAATATCTTAATAACACAGCTTACCAGCATTGTGTCTTATCCATTCTAACCTCATGAAAGAATTTAGGAAAGTTAAGACATCATGAAAATATTTTTAAAAGGGAGGAATGATGACAGTATTTGATGACACATAAATATATTAGCAATGGGAATACTAGTTTACAAATATTAATATTCTTCTCCGGGAGGTGGACTAATTTCTTAACCTTTCCTGGAACCAACACAGTCTGTACAACAAACTTAGAACAATATGAGTTATACCACTTATCTATCTTCTCTGTTATCTTACAGCTGCTTTAACAAGAACCTTTTACCTTTTCATTCGGTACAATTTTAGTGAAAGTCTTAAATTAGCTCCTGTCTACCTGACAGAAAGCTATTTACCCTCCTGTAGGTGTGATTTCTACATTTAGGACAAATTGTGTGTTCAGTTTCATGCAGGGGGACCACAGAAGACACATTACTGGACAGTGACGTGGTTGTCATGACAGACAGTGGGTCACCTGTACCCATGCACATTTGAAACCATATGGGCCAGGACAGCACAGGACAGCCCCAGCTGTATCTACAAAAGACTGCAGAAAGCTTGTGTTACAAATGGCTTAGAGAAGTCTTCTGTTAAACATTATTTGCAAAGCAAAATATTATTCAAACCGCTTCATGGGCAGATTGCGCTGCACTATACCAGCAGTTTAGCTGTCAGCTTAGCTTCTGTGGGACAGGGGTGTGTAACTGGTATTTAGAGGATGTCAAGAGAACAGCAACAAGGGTAACAGGGTTTGATATGAATTTCTGTGACACTTGGATTGAAGGGATGATACAATAGCACCTGGAGTACTATTTCCCAAAGCTGAAGCGAGCTGTAATTACTGTGCATATGCTGGTTCACTAACTCTTCTAGCAGTACGGAGGGAAAGCAGGAGAGAGGAACAAAGAGAGAGGGAGTCAGTGATAGCCAAGGTGGGAAGATGGGACAGGGGCCTGAGAAGACAAATAATGGGACTCTCAGATAAAGATTTAAGGATTTTTGGGGAGCTGCTTAAACATTTCCTTAATTGTCAGCACATCAGAAATCTTTAAACAGGCTTTAAAAAGTAAAATCCAGCATTTATTTGACTGCAAACTGGAACTATTAACTTACATTAATATAGAAAAAAAAATCAAAAGAAGACAGAAAAGAAACAAATGGGTTCATTAACCTGTGTCCTTCTCCCACCATGCTCCCACAGAGCAGGTCAGGTCTCTGCAGTTGGCTTTTAGTCCAGCAACTCAGCCACTTTCTGGGGGCCCATTTTTTGTTCTTTAATCCTTTCTCAAGAAGCCGCTGTACCCTTGCACGCTCTGCACCTTCCAGGGGGTACAAACATCTCCCTAACCTGGTTAGTACCCCCTAACCTGGTTAGTACATCCCTAACCTGGAGGAGAGTAGACACAGTGGGGCAATGAGGGTGGTTATCTGTACTGAATACACTCAGACAATGCATCAGAAGATCTGCTTTCTGTAAGGCGGTGAGAAGGAAGGAGAAGACATTAGCAGCAGTAAAGCTCAGTTAAATTAAGAATCAGACACTCTGTCCCTATTTTTTTCCTGCTAATGAGAGTCAGCAAAAAACCACCCTTCCCACCCATCAGATTTGTGTATCTCCAATAAGGATCCTACCACCTCTGTGCCTTTCTTCTTTCCTTTCTCTAAGCCCTTGTGCTGTTGTTTTTGCTACTGCCAACATGAAACCATGACCCTGAAAGTGGAGCTGCTGCTCTCTCCTTGCAGAAGTCAACATGCAGGGCAGGCTACGTGCAGCAAAGTCTGTCAAACCTTCATTTAACATGATGGAGAGCCTTGCCAAAGAGAAACACTCCCTTATTCATCACCATGTTGCTAACACCCTGCACAGACACCCAAATGGCTGCTTGGCAAAAGATAAGGTCTTGCTGGCGTTTAACCTTCCCTCCTGGGCTCCAGAAGAGGGAAACTGTGATTAACAGCCACTGCCTTGCTGTGTGCTGGGGAATGAGCTCTGCCCTGAAAAGATGTCCATGGAGCTGAGATACTAAAAGTTATTGTGGTTTTGGTGTCCTTTGTAACTGCATTAAAAAAATCAGTATTTTGTTTTCCAGATATGTTGAATTTTCTGCCTGCACTATTGGCCTGTCCACCTGGCTGAGCCCAAGCTTATTTTTTACCCACTGGGTCACCAGAGAGATCAAGAGACTTGTCTTCTGGTGACAGGGCAGGACAGCAAGCTGAGAAGCTGCCACATCCTGCCTGGCAGAGCAGGCTGCTTCTCCAGTGGGCAGGAAGCATCTGCAAAGCACTGCCCTGGGGAGGGTGGGTATGAGCCTGGACAGGAAGGGTTAAGTGAAGTGCTTGTTAGCCTACAACCCAACACAGGTGGTGAAAGGGAGGGGGAGGTGAGGGGGGTGCTGGGGAAGGTTTATAAGGCTCCAGGAAGGAAGTGAGCAGAGCTGTGCCTGCCTCAGATCTGCTGGACCTTCTGCCTTTGGGTGCTGACCCACTGCAAATCTCTGCTGGAAGCTGTTCCCCACCTCAAGAGGGATGAGGTTAAACCTGATTGAAACTGTGAGGTAGGACATGAGGGGTTTATTACTGAGAGTCTGACTGATGATGTCTGTTATTCTGATGTGGCACAAGCTTGAATAAGCCCTCTGCTCAACAGTTGTCTGTGATAAAGGTATTGGAGTATTTGTGAAGCACTTCTGTGGGTGGTGTGGAGAGGGCTGGGTTGTCACCTGAGAGATGGTGAGATGTACAGGTAGCAACTGGGCTGCTTTGGTGCCTGGTGGGTTAACTGGAGGTGGTAAAGGCTGTGTGAGGAGATGGAGGAATATTTAAACCTGGACTTTGAGCTGCTGTGTGGCTGGAGTGGTGTTAATGGTTTGCACCTAGTGTTGGTAATTAACAGTGCTGGGAGGCAGGTGGGTTGGCAGGGGCCTCCTGCTCTGGTATCAGTGAGCTTCTCTCCCTTTTGCTGCAAGAAATTACTTTTTCAGTCAGTCTCAGGGTGTGTTTGATGTTGCAGAGGACCTGGTTAGAGATGTTTAGAAGGAGTAGTTTTTACATTATAAACATTGGTTTAGACAAAACCAAAGCATCAAGTTGCCCCAGGGTGGCACAGGGTGTTCTCAGTGATTTGTTTCTACTGCTTTGTTTCAGTCATCTGCACTGGTTGTATTATTCCATATCACTTGGGTTCTGGCAGTGGCATGGCATGAGTTTTTCCCAGTGCTGCTAAAAAATAGGACTTCATTGTCTCTTGCATCAAATCAGCCTCAAATTCCTGTTGCCCAAAATCTCAACTGCAGCTCCCTTAGTAGCTACCAGGAAAGCTGCAGGTGACTTGGTTTGCCTTCTTCTCTGTAGGTCTCTGAAGAAAGGCAGGTGACAAAACTAGTTCTCCTTTGGACCCTGGGCTTCCCCTTGAGGTAGCCTGCAGCTCATAGCCAAACAGGTGAAAAAGCCCAGTGATGTACTCTGCTAGAGGCTTGCTCAGAAGGCAGCTGTGATCTCATACCATGATGGTAATAGTGCCAGCTTATCAGAGGAAGCCTCCATCCTCCCTTTCACCAGCTCCACTGGTCAGCTGCCCATTCCCTTCCCTATAATGGTTTTTGTTCCTCACCTGAGCTGTGAGACCGCAGCTGGTGATGGCAAGGGGGGAGGGTTTGGGATGTAGACAAGCATTGGCATCAGGATTGAGGAGTATTTTTACATTAGAATTGCTGCTTTGGATGATGTGTTGTCAGATCATAGCCTTCAGCCACACCCATGCAAGACCTCTGATTCATCCTACTGCTTGAATGAAAGGTGAAGTGATCTGGAAAGGCTGATGCTGGGGAGCGGACACGCATTTGACTGCTGTTTCATAGACTGGGAAGTTATTGGTCTTGTATTAGCTTGACACTGCCAGGTCTTTGTCTCCTAAGTGCTGTTTACATCTCAGTTTTAGAGAAGCCAGTAATTTAGTATGAGTTGGCAATAATTGTAGAGCACTGCAATGAGTTTCTCAAACTACAATGTAACTAGTCAACTAATAGCCGCTGAAATCCCTTTCTATGTAATGCTGTAGATACCTTGGAGACATGAAATAGATATTCTTTGTTCTTTATTAAAGTTTTATGGTAAGAGCTCTCTTTGGCTCAAAGCCTGTTTTTTGTCATTCTGGGGGAAAATTTTCAAAACTGAAACTAAGTTTGTAAAGCTGTGCATCTTAAAGCATATTTTTCACGTTAGCTTGCAGCCCTGGAAAATGAGTTCATTGTTCTCTTCTGTTGAACAGAGTGGCTAAGGAGAGCTTCAGTCTCCTACCCTCCAGGGACATCATGCCTCAGTTACACTTTCACTTAAGGCTTTGGTGTTGTCTTACTGTGGTGGTGTACTGCTAACATCACCTGTTGTAGTCTGGGAGTGCATACTGGCTCAGGGCGTGGGCTGAGCAAGCCCAAAGCCATGTTGTGTTAAGGTAATGCTGATTATTGTTAGTAGGGCTTGCTGGGAGCCATGGTAATGTCACTACATGGTTTTGAATTGTGCCATACCCACTCCTGAGCTGGTGGAGATCCCAGGCCTGCCTGTAATCTGTGTCATGTGGATGCAGCTTAAGACTCTCACTGCTCTTTATTGCAGTTAATTTAAATATGTATTATCACATCATCAGTGTGCGATTCTGCTACAAAAGCTTTGACCAATACAAAACTCTTTGACATAACTCTTCAAGCTGGCACCAAATAAGCTGGCAAAAATTGGTAGTAAAGACCCAGCTGAAAAGTTATTTCATTAGTTAAGCTCAGAAATGAAAAGCTGGAGAAGAGCTTACAAATTTGAGCAGATCTTGCCTCCCAGAGCTCTGGGTGGGTGGGATCTTTCCATTGAAGACTTCTGTGATGCCAAGTTGCTTTTCCAGGTGATGCCACAGAGTGGCTTCCTTGACAGATGGCAATGAATTGACAGCTTAAAAGGGCTCTTTGTAGAAAAAAGTGACATGTAGAAATGCTCCTGACTAATGGAGATGGAATTGGTGTCACTGAAGTAGGTACTAGATTCTCCAGGCAAATCTGTTACTTTGAGTTTGTGTAGAGAAACAGCCTGAGGACTGTTCTGGACTACATGCTGCCTGAACTGTGGGGTATTTAGTAGGGGAGACTGTAGGAAGTGATACCCTTTACTTAGGGAATGGATAGTCAAAATGGTTGCTGGGGAGTCTTGTAATATTTGCATGTCCAATGTGTTGTCACAAGTTGCTTTATTAATTTTCTTCCTGAGTTTTTCCTCATTTTGGACCTTGATTCCCTGCTTTGGAAGATGGGGTGTGTCACTTTATGCAGGGTACTTGGAAAATAACTTAACATTCTCTTCCATCCTCTGCCAGAGTTCGGCTATTCATTTTAGGAGTCCCTCTGCCTAGTTGAACTTGGCCCTGACTGCTGTCAACAGCAATTGGCAAGAGGGTTTTATCTACAGCTATAATCTGTTCCTTGTCACTGGAGCATTAGCAGACAGAGGGTTTCTCAGTTCCTGCTTTGCATAAATGCTTTCTCAGAACTCCTGGAAGCATTTTTTCCACCTCTCAGTATTATTATTTAGGCAAAGTGTCTTGGATACCCTTCTGTGGAGATTGGAGCACTGATCTCTGTGAGGTTTCACATAGTCTGTAGTGGTAGGTAACTGTAATAAAAGCCTTAGAGCTTCCTGAAGGAAACTTGTGCTGCATGATGGATAGTAAATAGAAGGAAATCTGTTCAAAATTCTTCATCTCAGAACTATTTACAAGACTTTGCAATTTTGGCCTCTAACAAGATTTCTTTTGTTTCCCTATGTCTTCCCTCCTGCTTGCTTGTGGAGTCCTGCCCCAGCAAAAAGAGGCTTTCCCAGCTCCTCAACTTGTAATAAAAGGGAAGCCAGAGCTCTCCAGTGTCATGCCTTGAGTTGCTGTAATGTATAATCCAAAACTGAATACTTCAACTTCATACAAAAACATAGGAGCAAAACTGTTTATATTTCTAGGAAAAGGAACTGAAACACTCCTGCAATCAGTTGTATAATGCAGCTCCTCTGGACAGAAGGCAGGAGCAGTGTAGGGGTCACTGGATGTAGTTTGACAACATGGAGTATTTTTCTTGTATACTTAATTGTGAAATGTGTATCAAACTGCATCAGGACTTCTGTGCTACACCTAGAGTCTTTCTATCTTAGTGCAATGATTGAACAGCAATAGCAAAATAAGAAGCAAAGCAGATGGCAGTACAGAAATATCCTTGGTTTATTGAGATGAGCCCAGAAGAATGAATATCCTGATGATTGGATGGATGTGTCATTAAGCATATAGGTTAGTCACCACTCAGAGTATTTTGTCTGCTTGACAGAGTATGCAAACCTTTAAACATAAGCCACTAATGTTGCAGTTATTTGTGATGAAAGTATCCTGTTATAAATGGTTTAGTAGTATCCATTAATAGGATTGAAATTGGGAGATTCTGTTGATGACTATGATTTCAAAGAAGCTGCACTTAATAGAGTAGCCTCAAAGCAATCCCTGGTTCTTAGGTTTTTTTCCTCCTTAAGGAAAAAACTTTAATACTACTTGTATATTACACACAGACTATCATGAAGTACAGTGATCACCTTTTGCAACTTCAAAATATATGCCTATGTTTGTGTGCTACCTGTACATTTTTTGAATGGCAAGGTTTAAAATGTAAGCTGTTCTTCTCTTAAAAGAATAAAAAGAAAATCCTGCAGCTAGTAATAGGAAAAAATAGTGTTCTAAGGCCAAGGATTTTTAGCAAAAATAGCACGAGTGTTACTGTGTACATGTGGAGTTTGTAAGTTTATCTGGGTAGGTGACTTACTCCAAGTAATTCCAGAGTTCTTGGAAGTGATCTTGCACCAAAGGGATGAGTGTAAGTCCTCTGGTAGGAATGGATTTTGTGGATGAAACTGAAAATAGAATGAAGCTTAATTAAGAACAGGGTTTTCAGGTAAGGTTTTTACTGTTTTAACCAGTCCCTCTACTGTGCCATGCATGTCCTATATGAAACAAGCATGAAATCTAACCATGGCAGGAGCTGGTCACCCGCAGCAGCTAAAGCCAACACTAGGCTATGGTTTCACTGGGCAAAACACTCGAGACAGTATCCGCTGACATGGTTCTCTACTACTACATCAATGCTTAGCTGGGAATCCCCTCTGTGTGCTCAGGTGTGACAAACGTTTGTGCAGCAACAGTGTGAACCAGAAAAAGTAAAATCTGATTTTTTTAAAAAGAAAAAAAAATTGGAGTCTTACTCCGATTAATTCCTAATTAATTCTAGGTCACAACATAATTCCCTCACTAATACTGGCACAACCAGAAGGGTTGGCATGCTGGAAATACTTTGTAAGGAGTGAGCAACGGGCAATCAGGGAGCAAAAGTGACTTCAATCAGTGTTTGTTAGTCTGAGGCTTTAATTTTTAGTAGTGGGACCTACAAATTTGGCCTCTTTAAAAAAAAAAAGTTGCCTGTGAAATGTGGATGTTAATTGGCAGAATATATCACTGTGGGGTTAACCCTAACTTGTTGGAAACATGTTGCTGTCTGGGTTCCTGTTAGTTCACAGGCAAAATCTGCTCTGTTACAGGCAACCACAATGCAACCTCAATTGTGTTGCATGGATGTAACTGAGGGAGAGGGGAAGACTTGCCTCTTGTATCTATGCAGACTGCAAAATCCACGTGTAGAATAATGTTGAGTGTCTGCCTCTGCATGGCTGTTTCCCTCACCTGAAACACAAAAGTGTCTTGTTCCTTATTTTGTGGTGATATTCCTCTGCGAACTCTGCTAAGCTTTATGCTCTGAGAAGAATAAGAAACATTAGGAATTACTTGTCATTCAGCAGGACTAATAACTGAAGACAATGATTTGTTATCCACATTTTTAAGAGTAAAACACTGAGCAATTTGATAAGCTAATTCCTAGAGGGAATAAAGAGCTGAAAATTAAGTTCCAAAAAAGCTCAAGTTTTATTTTTAAATGTGATTTCTCTACTAAGCGGTAGAGCTCTAAAGTACAAAACACTTTCCTCAATGATTTCAGTTTAGATTCTTTTCATAGTGCAACATTGTAATGGTAATACAGACTAAAGATCAAGTCATACCTCAGTCACATGTATGTTATTATTGTCTCCAAATAATGCCTCTGAACCCGTGGGCTTCAGTGGATTTGGTCAAGAATTGATTAAAAGTATATGGTGATTAGAAACTTTTTATAATTCTATTCCCTCTCCCTGTTTGGAGCATTGCTTTGCTACAGAGGTTGCTTTGATTTAGTGTTCAGCCTGGGACAAAACAGCTTCCCCTAGGGCATGGGGGATGGTGGGGAGGCACTGGTGGATCATCCTGGTTTGATCCTCTCCTAAGGTCCCAATGAGTGATACTTTCCCCCTCTAAATGGGAAAGGAACCTGAAAAAGATCCTCCAGAAATGTCAATTAGATTAGATTAAAAGCACCACTATACTTTGTGCAAGGGTGTTCTGGGGTTCACAGGAAAAGTCCTGAAGGTACCGCTTGAGTAAGAGCTTTTGTTAATTTTGTACTGAAATGATGTTTTAATCCCAGTGTGAAAGATAAATCTCAAGCTTTTGTATACTGATATTTTCAACAAAAATACTGATCATATGGGGGATGGATTTGCTTGAAATGTTTATATAGTTGATCCATACTTCAATTTATTAGTGACATAAAATGATTGGACTTCCCTGGGGCTAAGGCAATATCAGGTAGGATGTCCCAGGTACATAGTCACCAGGCAGACAGGGCACAGGGTATGTCTTCCTTTCAAAGGTGGTGTATGTACTGTGGGTGCTGATGAGATGGAGTCAGCTTCATGGCTGCTTTTAGCCCTTCTTTGTCCCTTATGCATAGGTACAGAAGGTAATTGCCACTGCAATTAAACTGAAGAAATTGGGTGCTGCTAGATGTGTGTGTATCTTCTAGACATACAAGCTATCACTACTGACTTTAACATTTAATCTTGCTTTGACATTTAAGGTTGAAATCAGCACTGAAGCTTCCAGTGAATTCATGGGTGCAAGTTTATATTTAGACTGTACTTACAGAGGAGCCCTAAGGCTGCCCTCAATTCCAAACTTGCCATCTCCACAGTCAAAGAAGCTGCAAGCGTGTCCCTTGGCATAGCTGGAGGCCTCCTCTTAAAGCACACAAGATCCCGAGGACCCAAAACATTCAGTGCCTTTTTATGCTGCTGATATTCTCCCTTCTGGCTGCTCCAGCCTCAGTATAAACAGATGAGCTAATCTGGGAACATCAGGCTCTTTAGGAAGAATGTCCTCATCACTTAAGTATTGTGTTTTGTTTGCTTTAACCTCAGGCTCTGTCCATACCAGCAATATTGCCATCATATTTCTGTTCGCTTCTCTTGTCACAAAGTGCTGGTCAAACAAGGAAAGTGTTCACATGGCAGCAGTTCCACTAAGGAGATTCCCTGTTTAATCAGAGTCTCTGGGGAGTGTGTACACACAAGGATCTTGTGCCATGCATGCTCCATGCCTGGACTGACTGACTATGTGGTGCTTTGGAAAGTAAACTGAGCTTTGCTGTGTCAGATGGCTGCACTACCAAGTGCTGCCAAGTTGCTGTGCTGTGGACAGCCACTGGAGGACTTCGTTTTGCTGCCATCCAGCTCATTAGCTTTCAGTAGCTCACACATGTTTATTTATATAAACTGAACTTGTGAAGACAAGACAGTATGTCAAAGTCAAATTACTTGGTGTGACTCTCCTCCTTCGGCAGGAAAAGATGGGGCTACTGTACTCATTCATCTCCTCCTTGTTCACTGCAGAGTAATGCAATTAGCAGTGAGAAAAGGCTGCCAATCCAGTGAATAATCCTGGAGATCTCTGAGCAGTTAAGCATGTTAATTAAATTGGCATTGCAGCAGGAGTTTGAGCTAGCAGACTACCAGCAATCTTTTGGAGGAGTGTTTCTTTTCCTACATGGTGCTTGAAGACTTCCCAAGTCTAGACTGATTTGGCCTGATTCTTTGCTGCCTTCCAATGGTGCTTCATTTCAGGGGAGCTGCTCCTGGTCTACACAACTCTGTAATCGGAAACAGGCATGCTTTACTTCAGTGTATTTTTTCCTGCTTATAGGCATATGTGATACTGTATGGGATTTACTCTAGAATCTCTCACTTCTACAATCTCTTTTCTAATGTATTTCTCTGTTTTGGTAATTGTGGGACTCAATAGGTACAACTCAAAATGGCAGACACTGATCTTATGAGACCCAGTGTCTAGATTTCTTATCTCTGCATTAATATCAACTGAAATGGTGCCATACAATGCTGAAGAGTCTCTGCTGCCATCACAACTCTCTGTTAAACTCTGTTTACCTCCAGCTAAATAAAGATAGATGCCCTTTGGGATTTTGCTTTAAAAATATTGGTTCTTCTGTTCTGTGTTTGCAGGAACTTAAATCACTTACTCTTTGAATTGAACAAACCAGAACATCTTATCTGGATGTAAGGCTGTGTTCTCACTTATGGATGATAAAGACATGCAACCATGATTCAGCAGTATAAATCAGAAATATTTCTGGAGGTCAAAAGTGCAGTACAATAACAAAAGTCCAGTGCAAGAGGACAGAGTAAAGCAGTTCCTATTATCTAAGCCTTACAGTGTAAACAGTTTCTGTGAATGTGGACTAGAGTGGGTATTCATTGCAGCTGGTAGCCCCTTCCTTGTGTGACTGTTAACAACAGGCAGCACTGAGGTAGTGTGGTGGCTTCTAAGACTTCCTGTGAAAAGTCCTTGGCTTTGCCAGATCTTCAGCAGTTTTCCCCTGCTCTCTGCCTTGGTATTGCCACTTCTGCAAGCAGACTGGCCATCTCCCCCCAGGCTGCTGTTAATGAGCATCTGATCACTGGGAGTGGAGAAGAGGTAGGTCTGATCACTGCACCCTAGGACACTATGGCAAAACCCTTTGGAGGGAGCTGTAACCTCTTCATGTGCAATTAAGACAATGCCTTGTCTACAGGTGTCTTGTCTGAGATGTCAGATGAATTCTCAGTATTAGCTAGGCAGTGTGCGCCTGGCTCTGTTCCCCTACAACTCCCATGTAGGGGTCTGTCCCATCCTGTCAGCATCCAAGGGCACCCCTTCTCCTTGTCCCATTTTTGAATGCTTTGCTTTAAAGACTGCTGGAACTAGTTCACAGAGGGGGAAAGCATTGTGCCTCTTTTCCTCTAAAATGGATCTGTAGGAGGTTGGATGTGCTGAACTAGTACATTTCTAAGGACAAAAACTCCTAATGTTTTTGAAGATTTTTTCCCCTGTTACCATGTTGCCAAGCAACATTTTTACAGTATCAGCAGCTGGGGAAACTAAACTCTGAATGTCTGAAAATGGATTAAAGAAGAAAGGAGGCACCTATGTTGTCTTTTGGCTATACTTTCCACTGCTGAGAAGGTGTACCCCTCACTCCACCACTACACTCCCAAATTATTAAACTAGAACTTGAATTTATTCATCTTCATCTGTCTTGAAATGTATTAACACTTGAAAGTGATGCTAGATGGAGATGAAAGTCTTTGCTCTCTAGCTAATAGATTCTTAAATAATAGGACTGGGACAGATCTGAGAGGTCCTCCAGTCCTTTTTGCCATGGGAGGTCAGTTGCTGTTATTCTATCACTTGCAATGAGATGGTGGGGTGGCATAAGAGTCAAAGCTTCTTGGAAATCTACAGTGTGTTTGAGCCTGTACTTGAAAGCTTCCCCCCCTCCCCGGCCCCACAACAGGTAATAACTGTTTACTCATGCTGTGGAATTAAAGGAGGCTAAAAATGATGCAATGCCTGACTCTCTCCCGTGCCACTCACAGGAGAACCTGGTCCGACTTAATTATGATAGCCTGAGGCATGTGGCAGACTGACACTGCTTTGGCATTTCTAGGGAAGTCTTTTTGTCTTGTATCGTTTGTATGGATAGGACACTGGGGACCCCAATGTACTGAATGCTGTTCGAACACACAACAGAGACTTCTCGTCTGCAGAGTTTAGTCAACCTTATTTCCAGAGGTTTTTAGAAGTGCATATATTACCATAATATCTAGAGGTCAATAAAGTTCAGTCCCACTGGGCTAGCAGTGTGCCATTATATAGTGAAAGATGGTTTCTGCTCCAAGGAATTTATATTCAAAGGTGTTTTGCAGTCAGCTCTCTGACTCTTCACAGCTTCCTCTTAACACTAGAATATTTTCTAATCAAGGTCTATAATCCATATTGAGACTCCATCTCAGGTGACCTTCTAACCACTCAAACTAATGAGGATGGAAGAAAAGCTGAACTTCGGAGCTTCATATTTTGTTTTACAGTCTGAGTGATCTATGTTTGCTCCATGCAGGGTAAAGGGAGTTCTTTTCCTCTTTGAGCAGATAAATTGAAAGTAATAGACTTTGAAGAGACACTTGGATCAACATAGATGATGGGTCTTCTGATTAATAGGATGCAATAGACAGCCAATAAAAACCTTTAACACATAGAAAGTAAGAAAAACCATGCTCTTAAGTCATCAATGCAAAGACTTAAGTTATAGCTGAAGATGTCTGAATCCTAAAACCGTAGAAGAAATCTACTTAGGATACTGCTCTGGGGTGTTCTAGTACAATTTGGTTGGACAGCATTAGATACATATTAAATGTTTCCAGGACTTAGTCATGTCCCAGTCACTAAAACACAGCTAATTTTTTAGTTGGTGATCAAAATTCAGTTATCTCTAGGAGCAGGATTGTGTAATAAAGAATGGAACTGACTACTTTTCTGTAGGAGTTGCTTGAAGACATTTCACAAATACAGAAATGATTTCCCTATAGCTCTCTAGTGTCAGAAACTGAGATTGCTGTAACTGCAGCTAATAGGGTCCATTGCTATTTGACTAGACAGGTATGTTAAGCTTCCTGTAAAGCACATTAACCCTTTGTATTAGCAAGTAATGTTAGACCTGTGCAACCAAGCTCTGGAATAGATTTTTCCTTTTGGTAACTTCTGGCAAGCTTGCAAGGAGGACTTGTTTCTCTTCTGATTTATTACTCATTCCTCTGGCAATGTTGCCTCTTCCAGCTCCATATTTCTTCCTTTCTCTTTCCTTAAGTTCCAGCAACATCCAAAAATGAAAAAAGTTCATCAAAATGACTAAGGATAACTTAACAGAGCACTTTCCACCTCAGGGAAGGAGAAGAGAAATAAACTGTCTGTTTCTCCTTTTGTTTTTTTCAAAGACTTTACAACCAGAAGTCTGACCTTTTCCACAACACCAGTCTTTGTTCATTTCTTCTCAACTTTCTCTGAACTGCTAAAATATCCCTATAGCTGTGTTTTTAAAAAAAAAAAAGTGGGGGGTGGGGGAAGGTGTTAATAGGTTCTATAGATCAGATTCTGTAATTTTTAACTGTGAAATGCTCCAAGTAAAAGGCAATTAAACTTTCTGACAGGGGCAGATGAAAATTCCCTTTATGTTACATTGTCCACGTCAGTGACTGTTGCTAAACCAGCTTGAGCCACAGGCCTTTGCCTGATCAATGTCAGAGCAGCTTGCTTATCTGACTAGAACTTGGAGGGAAAAAATGGAACTTTAGTTTGACAGAAGCAATATACTCTTTATTTTGAACACGATATGTGTAGTGATACATCTCTCTAGCCAAACTTTCTACCTTCACCTGCAGTTCCTGTAGATCTCATGCTTTCTCCCTATTCCACTTTGAGGTCAGTGCTGGTTGCCTTGGGACTCCCTGTGCCAGCTGGCTGGGGGAGGAGGAGGAAGGTGTCCCACCAAATAGTAAACAGATTCACAAGGTTTGAATATAGCTCTGGACAAACATTGTATGAAAACATGTTGTAACATCAAATGCTGCAGAGCTGTAAAGCTAGCATTGCTGCTCCAGCATCCAGCCATGGGTCTGCTAAATAATCAATATAAAATATTCATGCTTTTGTTAGTTTCTGTGGGAAAGCATTGCCATTTGCCTCTTACTCAAATGATTATTGTTAATTAAATATTTGCTGATTTCTTCAAATACATTTGATAAGATTAATTTTCACTGTATCTGGTATGGTAACTGAGGACTTTATCCAAAGCCTATTAACATAAATGGAAGGATTTCTTCTGGATTTGGCAGGTGCTGAATAATACTGGGAAAGAGAAGAATTTGTGAATAAGGTTCCCATCTTGGAAATCTGGCCTTCTGCAATAATTACTTCACAGAGTAGAATTTGTATAGGATATAAGTTTTAGACCTACACTAAAAACTGCATTTATTACCCATTTTATTAGCACATGTAATAGGTGTGTAATCCACAGTGACTACTTTTCCAAACTTGGAAAGTAAAATCTATATTCAGAAACATGGTTGTGAGCACTGTAGAAACAGCCTCAAAATATCTCAGACATAACAGTGATATTACATCTTTCAGACCCATGCAACCTGGTGAAAACTGGGCCAAGGTCTCATGCATTCTTTGACTCACTAGCTTTAGGTCTACATTTGACCTAGACTAGAGCAAGGAAAACACCTCCCACGTATCCAGCTGGGCTTAAGTTGAAAGTCAAAATGTCTGTGCTAGAACATGGGAAATATGAATAAGGCATGAATGTGAGGCAGATTCCAGTATGTGAGGTCATGACTGAGCACCAGCATAATACTTGAGCTGAGCAGGGTAGTTTCCCCAGCCCTTATGTCTAAGCGTAATGCAGCAGACTTTTTTGGTGTGGAAAGATCTAGGATAGTGCAGACAAGTGCAGTATATTGACAGTAAAATCATCCCAGACCTCTTAGGGTGGAGGCAGCTGTACCTCAGTGTATGCCAAAGCATTTCTGCTTGGAGCACTTTCCTGATACATGAATGCTGGTGTCACACTACATCAGTAAGGACTACTGTAGCTGCTCAGGAAACAAACACGAGGTGAGAGGAAAAGTTATGCCATGGATTGGAAACTAGGATCAATACTAGGATTGAGGGGGGATTTCTGTGGCGAGATTTCTAAACTATTTTTCAACAGTCTGTAAAGGGGCTGAGGGATGAAGTGGCAACATCTGGAGAGTGTATAAAGAAACACAGCACACTAAATAAGCTTTCCAACAGGGTAGCAAATGCTGTCTCGGACTAGCTGAGCCTACTGCTAATGTACCAACCTATCTCCAGGGGTGGGATGAGTTCATAGCTGCCTTAGTGTTGAGATGCTGCAGGACCAGACAACAAATAGAAATAACTGAAAGCAGAATCAGGACTATAGGAAGAATAAGAGTGATGAGAGGGAGAGTTGGGAGGAAACTTTGTCCTGTATGAATTTAAATTAAATTCACTTGGTGTGCTTCTGGTCTCTTTGAACATCACAAAATGCATCTTGGGGATGTCCATATGAGAAAACAATTTACTGTAAATCCACTTTTGGGCCACTGGCTTTTTCTTCCTCTGTTGGCTGTTCCATATGGCTGTGACTAATAATGGTCACAAATGATACTACTAATTATCACAGGAGTGAAGTAAGAAGCTTTAATGAAAGCAAATCAGCTTTTAATTGAGACTTGCTAAGGTGGGGTGATACAGTTTATGCAGATATGAAGTGTAGTAAATTATTCCAAAGACACATTTGCTGAGAATTCATTTTGTAACAGATGCAAAGGCCAAACCTGTGGCTGTAAACTAGAGATGAGCTGGCTCAGAGCATCTGGTACAGTTTTGCTGTATGCTCTGGGCTGATTCTCACCTGTGTCTAACCTGCTCCTGTCCCTGCACCAGCACTTGTCTGCAGGCATATTTGTACAAGTACAGCCACTTGCCAGTGCGCATCATGGAGTTTCGACATCTGCCTGAAATCTTAGAGCTGGCTGGTTAGGGTATTAGGATCTAAGTTAATTTAATGCTTGTGGTCAAGGATGAAATAATCAAATTGCTGCTAAAGCTTTAAAAACAGGATGTGACAGGACAGCTCCCACAGATCCTGTTTTCTTCCCCTGTGCCCATATCTGGAACATGGGCAATGTGTTGTGGTCACCCATGTCTCACTACAGATGGCTGGTTGTCACTTGCTGCTGGGCACAGCACCACTGTGACCAGCACAGATGGGTACAGAGCCATATGGGGAACTCCCTGCTCAGCCATCCCCACTCATGGCTAAGCAGGCTGCTGCTGAAGCATCCCCAGTTCCTACTAGCTCAGCAAGCAGGACTCTAACGGATTTCAGAAAATGCAAGCATACTTGACACAAGCTCATTCCTGCTCCTTTACTTATTGTATAACTCCACTAGCTGCAGTCCACATACTGTCAATAACAAAAAAAAATCAATGTCTGTATCACTAGTGAAAACTTTCTGTACTATGTGACTAACGTGCAAAACCTGACCCCTCTGTGCAAGTGTTTTGTATTGCAAGCAACAATGTAATGAGCTCATACTATTTTTCAGACACATTAGGAAGCCCCTAGCAGATCCAGAGCTATCAGATTTCACCAGTATCTCTTATACATAAGTTTCACAATGCTTCTTGAAGTCTGCTGTTGACTTCATTTTGCAGATGAAGAACTGAGGCAAATAGTGAAGATCAGGTAATTCATCCTGTCCAGAGGCCTAACATTCCTTTCCCCCCAGCCCTTAAGGACATGTTCCTGCATGAAATTAGTCATATAAGTAGGAATTACATTTAGTTGTAAGCACCCTCGTATAAATCACTGCCTCCTTTTCTGGAGTGATAGGGAGCAGATAACTGTGCATCTAGAAAGATTTCCAATTGGGGTTGAGTTTTGGATCAAATTTAGTATTGAGCACGATGTTTATTCCCATCACTGTCAAATCTGATTGTTAGCAGTACTCTCATGCCCTTACTCTGTTCCTTGAGGTAATGAGCATGTGTTTGAGTTCCCTTACCCTTGTGCACAGTTGTACATGGAAACCCCCAACCTGATAATACTGTTTCTTGGCTTACAATGTTGTATGGTCTGTTTTGTGGTCCAGTTTTGGTTCCTTAGACTTGCAACTAAGTCCAGCAGGTCATCTCAAGAGGAGCTGGACTTGCAGGTTGCTCTCTGGGAAATCCAGGCCACCCAATGGTGCTGAGATTGTACAGCCATACTATCAGGCAAGAATTCACCTGCTGCAGAACTGCTGCTGAATTCAAGCTTTCCTTTAAGGAAAAGCAGCAATGCATTTCCTTAATTGTAAAGGGAACATGAAAATGTGAATAAAGTGCACAGATTAACATAGCACCAAAAGATAAGACCTTCTATTCAATACAAAGCAAGGTTGGTAGTTGTATCTAAACATTAAGGCTGCTGTTTGATCAGAAATGTACCGTTCACTGCACATCTTACAGACCCTTGCTGCTGTGGATACCAGGAGTCTTGGTTTTTCTCTTCAACTGTCAAAATCAACTTCTAAACAAATGAGATTGAATGTGTACTATTGTGTGACACTCTTTTCTTAGACAAGGACTCTCTGCAAAAACAATGTATCTTTAAATGAGTGATTATAGCTCTAAATACAGCTAAAACCTTGTACAAGTACTTCATTTGGTCTGGTGCAGAAAAAAATAAATATTAAGCTGAATTGAGTTGAGAAAAATGCTTGTAGGTATGACCCAATTACACTAATCAATTAGAAACATTGAGTGGGAAGGGTAGCCAGCACCTCTGGAGTATCACCGATAAAGGTCTTGTATGTTTGAAAACCAGTCTATTTTTTCTACCCATGTCACTTGGTTTATTGAAAGGTATGACTTAGTTTTACCTGCCTTGTCCTTAGGCTATAATGGTAGCATACTTTTTCAACATTTATATTACTAAAAAGTATTCAGTATGCAGAGAACAAAATAAGATATCACTGAATAAATTGAATCAACTATTAGAAAGAAGACTGGGCTACTGATGAATTTTTAAGTACGTTTCATTTATTAAATCTCCCTATTTTAAATTTGCATGAGACTACTCCAGATTTTCCATCTGCTGTAACAGTGTCACAGAACCCAGACCTGGGAGCAGTTCCACTGAATTCTGGAGCTTTGCTTCTAGTAATGGCATCTTCCTCACATGCTTGCTCTTGGCCCATTTCTGTTTAGTAGAGTTGAAGTGCTATTGCCAGCAACTCTCAAACGCAAGACAAAAATGGTATCTGTTTCAACGAATAACAGAATTTTCTGCTCCGCACTGCAAAAAATGGCACTTACATTAGCTGCGTTTAATATATGTTGATGGGATTAAAATGTGTCTCTATGAATAAAGTTTGCTGCGCAGGCAATGAAATGCTATCTGTGTAAGTGACAACATAGCTAAGTGCAGAAGTCAAGGGATTGGGTTTACCTCATATGCATTGGGTTTAGCAGGAAAAATACACTGATTTAAGCTCTTTTCATAAAGAAGCAGCTGCATAATTTCACTTGTTTTAGTTCATGTATTCCAGTGACAGTAGCAATTTCTACAGCAGTATGTGTGTATGCAAGGGCATATACTGCTCTTATTTTTGGACATCTAACAATATTTTCTGTACCTAGAGGAGAAAAGGCTTCTGTCATACATGTAGAAGACTTTCATATTCTTGAATTCTTATTAAATGAAGCAATCTTCTGGCATGTAGTGAAAATCATGGGGCTTGCTACTTGAAGGTGCAGATATTTCTTGGAGCAAATCTGCTAGGGAGAATATTCAGATATCAAATGCAATGACAAAGCATTATAATCAAGGCTGTCAGACCTCAGTGCTGAGGTCTGAGTTGTGCATATGAGGGTGTCGAGAGGAGGAGCAAAATGGTATGATTTTATTCTTATCTGATACTTTCAATATGTGTTAGGGCATGGCATGCAGAAGGGAGGTCATTCTGTCTAACCAGCTGGTGGTATATGGAAAGGGATTAAATATGGGGATTGTCAAGAATGCAGTGTCATTCCAACAAAGGTTTTTGCAATACAATATAACTTCCTACCTGTTATTACTCTTCTACACCTGCAGCAGTCAGGTCAGCTGTAGACATACATGTGGTGTACCTGTACAACAGAACTGTGAAAACAGGCATTGCATTGAGATTTCACACTTCCATTTTGACCACTGAAAGCATATTAAAAAAAAATTACTTTTAAACACACACAAACCCCTGAAGGTTTTGTGTAAGAATTGGAGAGGGTGAAAAAGAAAAAACATAAACCAAAAAATCCCTACAAAACCACAGGCATTATTTGGATCAGCTTGGGTAAAAAATTCAATAGTATCTAAGTGCTTATGGTGCTTTTCAAATGTGCAAAGGCTTAGTCAGCACCCTGGTAAAAAGTAAGCTCCATGATTTTTCCACTATCTGAAAAATACCTTTATTAAACATCATGGAAAAGACATTTTTTGCAAACCTAAGTGACTCTGTTTTGCTTTTTTATAATGGTTCTTCACTATAGTCGAGCCAGGTGAGCGTGGATATGCTGCTTTAGCATCTTTCCTGGAGTAATTGATTGCCCCTGCCCCCACCCAGTCTATGCCAATATAAACTCACATTTTGTTACTATTGCTTTCACACAAAACAAGTTGGGCCGCTCCACTTATCTCGGTATGGTTAGTCAAGGCACAAGTCATTTAGGGCTTCAGCAGGCTTGCGGCAGCAGATTAAAATTAGATGTTTAAAACTGTTACCACCCTTATCCATCTGCCTTGCTTCCCTACCAGATGCCACTGCCCTCGGTGACACACGAGCATCTTGTGAATCAACAGAACCACTGCAGTTCTCAGGCTGGCGCATTAAAGTAAAACACAAGTCAGTTTTAACCTCATGTATCGCAATGTGACAATGTTAATTCTGACTGCAGAATTGCAAGCCGGTATTTTATGAAACTTCCAAATTCAAACACAAACCAAAATTTTTAAGACTGTTTATGAAAAACCAATGCAAAGCCTTCTTATTCAGATTCATGACACATCGCTATCTGCTTCCTTTTTAAAAGCAGTGCATAAATACCTGTTTTCCTGTGAGCTCCCTTTCCCTGCTGTTCCAGACAGGCTTTGAGTACTGATGCTGTGTTTATTCAGGATAACAAAATATGTTCTCTAGTGAATAATAAATTGGCTTTTTTTCTTGTCCTTTTAGATCACTATGAATTTTTTAAAAGGGGAATAGTTTTCTTTTCACTGCTCCTGCTGCAGCAATTTGCTGTCATTTCATGGGATTGAAGGGTAGTGAAAGTGTCTTTTTAACAGACAGTACAATAATTAACACCACCAAAAGAAAATTAGCTAGAGCAGCTAGGTGCACAAAGTGAGCTGACGGGGTGAATTTTTGCAGTTACCTAAGAGCTTTAGTGCATCCATCCTACTGTCAGAAGTGACACAAGAGCAGCCTTTAACAAATGTTATCAGTCAGCTGTTACTGTTCAAAAAAAAATTCAACTAAGTGCATATCAAAGCACTTAAATTTTATCTGGTTCCCCAGATGCTTTCTTTACAGGATTTATGATGGGAGAACGAGTTGTGATGTCTACGATGTCCACCTCTCCCAAGAAAAGAACTACCTTTTAATTGTCTTAATGCTAAAAGGCAGAAAAAAATCCCCCAAACCACTCTGTTGTGAGGACCCAGCTGACCCCTGTGTAACACCGGTGTGGAGCTGAGTGCTCCTGCGGATGCTCTGTGGTGTGCATTTTGGTGGCTGTCAGATCTGTCATTCTGTCTAGTTATTAATGTGCCTTTGTAGCCTGCTCTAGCTGTTTGTAGTTAATGTCTTCAGTTATCTTCACCTTCTCAAACTTCCTACATATGGATCAGCCAGAGGCTTCTTAAGTGTTCTTTAAAGCTTCTATTTTTGTTTAATAACTGGTATTCCCTGGAATGAAGGGAATACTATGGGATACTCTTATTGGTTAATAAGACTCATCCTTTTAGCTACAAACTCTCCCCAGAGATGCACAAACCTGCCTGCCAACTTCCTTCATAGCAGAAGTGCTGCCTCTACCAGATGTTCAGAGCTCCTGAGTCAGAATCCCAGAGACAGTGAGATTGCTTTAAACACCCATTAATAATATTTAATCTTTGGTCTTCTGAGTTCTGAAGTTCAATAGGGCCATGTCTTTTTTGATACCCCTTCCCAACTTTATGACTAAAAATGCAGTGGTTTGGTTTTTATGAGCAGATGCTGAGACCGCATTTGAGACTCTGTATGAACTTGTGAGATGGAGCTTTGAAGGAGAAGCTCAGCTATCATGAGGCTGGTGATGTGATTTAGATTTGGCATGTACAGAAGGCCAAATTGTGACAGGGCAGGGGAGATCAGTGTCCAGGCTTTGGTGAATTAGAGCCTGTAATAAGTACTATGCAGGGAAATGGGCTTAAGACTCAGACACTTGCAACACTTGTGCCTCACATCAAGGATTACACAGACAGAAATGGGACAAGAATCAGCTCTACAACTCTCAGTCTAGTCTAGGTCATATCTGAGTCTTTAGGCTTCTCTGTCATCTTCGCTTACTCAAAGAGGAAATCTAGACAGTTGCTGAGATGATCCCAGGATGCTAATTCTGCCAAGACATTTGCTGATCTACAGATGAACACTTCATGTGTTTTTTTTAAGAAGTACAAAAGTACAACTGCCCACTACAGTCCTGCTCTTCCCAGGAGAATTGCAGGTTAAAAAGAAACTAGTCTAGAAAGACAAAGACATAGCTGAGGAAAGCATCACCTGTAAGATAACGCAGGACAGCCTCTCCTGCTTTCTCTAACATCCTACCATGAAAAGGCTATTTCAGAAACCCACTTTACAAGCCCTTGAATAAAGCCTGTCCACTTTGAACAAGTTATGTCGTTGGAGACTGCTGATATTCCCCTGCCTCGGGGAGGATGGTGATGGCCCTGGGGGAGCCTCGTGTCCTTTGGAACAGGTCCTGGAAAGTGCTTCAGTGAAGGATGGCTTTTGCTTGTGTTCCCCAGCATCTCATATTTTTCCCAGCAGGAGACAGCATGTGCAGTCATTTACAGAAAGCCATGCTGCTCTATTTGCTGCTGGCTTTCAAAGGGCTGAGAGACAGTATCCAAAAGGAGAAAGATATTCTGGGCAGCCTCCCTCCACGTTACACCTGGCCTGAGTGCCACTCGTGCTGCTGTTACCACAAATGTGTATCGTTTTCAGCATGTGGTCTGCTCTGCTCTCAGTGCCTCAGTAATGTGCATGAATTTAGCTCCTGGGTCATGTATGAAGTCACAAAATAAAATCTCCCTATCGGTTAAGCGGAGTTAATTTTTGGGAGGGGAAGATTTGAGTTCTTTGCCTTTAGCAGTATTAGTACCAGTTTCCACAAGCTGGAAGCAGTGATGTACCATGTTAAGATGTCTTCAGTTTGTGATGGATGCAGCCTGTGAGAAGTTATTCCAGGTTAGCAAAAAGGGGAGTGAGTGTTACATAGGCAAGTTATTTTGACATCTCTTGTTTATACTAATTTGGATAGGCACAGATGGAAAAGGCTTTGGCTGGGCCTGCCAAGTTGATTCCAGTCCAAAGTGGGGGGAGGAGGAGGAAGAGAGTAGGTAGCTGATTTCTGTTGAGATGCCATAGGGGAGGCTCTTGGGGGCTGTGGTGGCACAGTTTGTTTGGCCAGACAGGGCATTAAAAGAAGGGAAAGGGACCAAGGTGTGCTGGGTGCAGTTTAGAGCTCGCAGAGGAAATGGGAACAACTTGCCCACTCTTACTCACGTAAGTACAGGAGATCAGAGCAGAGAGACTTTGCTCTTTTTGTTTTTCCACCCCATTGTAGAACAAACTGCTCCAGAAAAATGGGGCTGTTCAGATGTTTTCCCCATGGCAAGGGAGAAATGAGGACAGCTAGACAAGCAGTAGCTCAGGCACTGTCCTGTTCCAAACCCAGACCAGTGGTGACTTGTGCTGCACTGCTGGAACCTGCTGTCCCACTGGGCTTTGCAGGTGAAGCCTGCACAGAGCCCACAGCTGACAGTGTCTATTCTCAATTTGGAGGGTCACAGGTGTTGGTTTTCTTTAACACTAAGTGGCTGAGAGTCCTACCTTAACTCCCAAGCCTGACAGCACAGCCTGCAGTGTGTGTCCTGCTCCTGGCAGCTAATGGAGTATTTGGGCCCCTCCATAAGTACCTGCACAGTAGTAATGGTGTGATCACCCATTGCATCTGTCTAGGAAAAAGGTTTCCTTTCTAGGGAGGAGGAGCGGAGGGGATACCCTGCACTGTATGGCATAAGCCCATAAGTTTGAGAATTTCCTGCTTGGGTGTCACATTCACAAAGTTAAGTGTTTCTGCAGTCGTGCTGGGAGAACAAGGAAAGATGCTTACACCATAAGGGGTACATAGATTAATCTACTGTTTTGTAAATCACTCCTATACTGCAGAGAGGCAGCTCTGAAGATTTATTTTTTATATGAGCAAATTTCCTTTGTGTAAGAAAGATCTACCAAGGACAAAACTTAGAGCTGGCAAGTAACAGGACCAGACTCATCTCCTGTGCAGATCCACGTAGGGGGAGTGGAAAGGTGCAGAGACTGGTCCCTGGAACAGGCAGCTGCTGTAGCAACTGAAGGAAAATGTGTGGGGCAGGCGGGTTTGCCTTGCTGTGCAGGTTGGCTATGCCATACCTGACCACTCTCCTCGCATGTCTGCCAGCTTAGTTAAACTAATGCTCAAAGATGATGTGCACTGGGGGTAGAGTACGTAAGAATTGAAGGACTTCCCCCATTTAGCAAATGCAGAGTCAAGCAGCCACATGAGACTCAAGGCAATCCTGACCCCTGAGCAATGCTCTGCTGAGTACCTTTCCTTCCACGCAGTCTCTGGTTTCTTGCTTCACCTACTGGTAGCACAGAGACCAGTTCTCTGCAGCTCTTTTACATATTTGAAGACTTTCCTGTTAATCTTATCTCTTCATTAAGCAGCCTCAGATCCTTGATATCCTGCTCAGCTGTGTTTGCCAGGCTATATGATAGACATTGAGCTGCCAGATGAGTCCTGTATGTGTGTAATAGCTCAGCTGTAGAGAGCTGCTGTGTAAGCATTACACCCATATGCCACCAAAGCCTTTTGACACCAAGTGAAGGTGCTCCATAGAGATATTGGGGCAGGTATTGAGGTGACAATTCAGCATTGTCACTTCTGCAAGCTCTGCACTTGGCATCAGTTGCAGATCTAGTGCTCTAATGCTCAGGGCTGACAAATGCAAGATAGGAAGGAGGGATATGGAATGTTTCATTGAGATGATGTGAATTACCTAGGAGAGTTGGTAATAAAAATACCTCAAATGGGGAAGTGAATGGAGCTGACCAAGAAAGTCTAGCTGAAGTTGGGTATCACATGCAGAGACCTAACTGGAGACTATAGTAAGGGACAATATGGTAAATATCCAGTTGAAGTATCAGAATGGGAATAAGTGAGCCAGAACTGATGACTGAGCTGTTAATGTCCTTCTCTGATTTAGATTGATTCTAATTGCAAACATAAGTCAGTTGATTGTATTCAGTCTTTATTTATGATCAGCTCTGATTACACAAATTATGACAAATATGAATTAGGTTGTAGCTAGCCCAGCCATAAGCTCTATGTTGCTAGGTAACAAGCCAACATTATTTCAAACAACCCAATCAAGGGGAAGCAACTGAGCTATTGTTGTTCTGCTCTCACTCCTTGTTCTTTAGGCTTGCTGTTAAGAACCTTTTAAATGTATTCTCCCTAGTATTTGGTTTTTCTGGGAGGAAGGGTAAAGGTTTTGTCAAATTTCAAGCAGGCACCTTTGGATAGTGCTCTGTTTGACAAAGGTTTTTGGAGCAGTAGCTGTGGGAGCAGCTGTCTCAGTGCTGCAAAGTGATGCGATCCTGGATGCCGAAATCATTGCAGAGCAGCTCTGAACCAGAGAGCTCTGGTGTCATCCCATTCCACTGCTTGTAACGCTTAACTTGGCTCTGCCTTCACTGCTGCCAGTTTGTCTGCTGTCCTTGTGGTATTGGAATGGAAACAATATGGTGGCTCTTAATCTGACCCAGGTTTTGGTGATGTTGTGTGAATCATGAGGACTGCTTCTTATACTAGACAATACCATCCCAGCATTGGGAAAGATGACTGGGGTTAGGTACAACTCAGAAATAGCTCTGCAACTCTGCAAAGCTGTTGTAGAAATGATGGAGGCGTGAGACTCCAGCTCAGTACAGAGCCATAACTTGTATGTAATGGGCAAAATAAAAGTGGTGGAGGCCAGAGCAAGTAGAGCGGCAGGGCCATTGATAAGATGAGTTTAGCACAGTGTTTCCCTACCTGGCAGTGGGCATCCTAACAACAAAAGCTCCAGGCTTGTTTGAATCAGTGTCCTGGAGGTGATCAAGCCAACAGGCAAACCCCACGCTGCCTGTTCCCTACTGAGGACTGGAGAAGGTAGCTTTTAATCAACCTGAAAATAACCTGAACAGTGCACTGAAGCATCTTTGCTTTGGAGATGTGTCAGGAACACTTTCAATCTTTTATCTTCCCTGGAACAGCAGGAGAAATGCCACTGAAATAAGCCCTGTAATTTCTCCTCTGTAATTATACCTGTCACCACTTCCGATGGAGCTGATATAAATAGCCAGTTCTGCCTTCTGTTTGCATTGTGCTTTTTAATACAAAACAAAAAGGAGAGAAGCAAGCTGTCTACCCCTATCTCTGATGGTAAGGCCAGCCTAAGATATATAAAATAAATGAAGCATTCCCGCACTGCTAACTTGCTCTGTATTTCTAAGCTTGACACTACATAGACCACATTACTGTTGTAAGTAAGCTTGTGCTAAGAGTAATTCCCTGTAGGATTTGTCACATTAGGTCAGATGATGAAACCAAAATGCATGTATGTTAATGTATGCTTTTACTTCTGTATGCCCAGTATCTACTGTTAAATCCACATTTGTCTGGAAACAAAAGGCAGGCCTGTGCCAATGTGAAATGCAGATTGCCATGCTTTAGTCAGCATTCATCTGAAATCCTCACATAAGCCAAGGGGAATTCACAGCTCTTTCCTAGAGTTGTAGGAGCTGATACATTCCAGCAGAGAAAAGAAGTTGCAGTGTATCTTAAATCGTTCTGGTTTGAATATATTGGCCCAAATACACTAGCAGTGTAAACTAATGCAGCCTAGTTCTCAGAGAGCAGTAGCAATTATGCCAGATGAAGATCTTAAAAGTTGATCCAATGACCAAATAATTATGACTTACCCTGGGATGAGAGACAGCGCGAGCCCAGTGGCTTTTCTGATCATTACTGATTCTTACTAGATGCCAGCAGCTTTGCTAAGGACAGCTAGCTTAGTGGACTTAAGCACGGCTGTACTGTGGGATCCATAAACTACCTCTAGCCTCACTAGTTTCAATGGCAAGCACAACCTGTAGCTCTCTGACTATGCCTTTAAGCAACAAGCAGCCATAAAATAAATGAATAATTATTTTAAAATAAAATCCCTCATGCAATCTGAACTATTTCTCTGTTCCTAATAGAAGAAAAAAAATCATATGGGGAAAAAAATTTTCATGCATTTATGGAGGATGTTCAGATACTGTAATGGTGATAACTCATCACAACTGAAGTGACTAGAAAGAAGAGAAATGAAGGAGGGAAAAGGCTTGTTTATTCTAATGACAGAACTTTAATAGTTCTCAAAATCAGTTTATTACAATTTCCTGGTTGGTAGAGAGCTTTACCTACCCTAAAACCCTATCTAGGGTGGGGGTAAAGTCAACACAGCAATCAAATCTGTGCAGAATGTCATCCATGGCTTAGACCACAGCTTTTACTGGGGTTTAATTTATATTCATAAAAGATTTTTATTCTCTTCAGGGGTCCCCAAATTAACTCCAAAACCTGTGATAATCATTAAGTACCCAAAGAGCAGAGACATTCCCACCTCACAAGTATAACTGGAACTCAGATACTGAAAATGCCAATTCTCTCCACAACACCCCCTTCCATGCTTGATTGAGCTGTGCTGCCTCACCCAGCTGTTTTCCGCTCTCAGAAGTGAAGATGTCATTCTTCCATTTGTGGCTGGGTTGAAGATTGCCAAAATTCAGCTAACAGATGTAATTATATGATCCTTCATGTGTATTGAAGTATTCAGAGCCCCACCTGTGACTCTGGTGGATACTTGCAAATGGGAACTCCCTGACCTCTGGAGAAGTCGTTTACAGTCAGGTCCCACAGAACAAAACAATGGACATCACAAACCTCTCAGCACTGCTTCCCTATTTGGATATTCTCAGGAAAAAATAGCACTAGGGCTCAAAGCTTGAGTTGTCTGAACAGCTTAGTATACATAAACTCATTACAAGACTCAAGGTAGCACTTGTTACACTATATATAGCAAGAGATGGAAAGAAAACAGGGCCATTGTGCAGAGCGTCAATTAGGCCTCTTAGTGAGCCATAGAAGTAAAACTCCTCAAAACAAAATTGCATTTGCAATGCAGTGAATCATGAATGATGCTGTACCAGGTGTCAGGAAAAGAAGCAAGAGCGGAAGATTTTTGCCTTTCTTTGTTCTGAAGCAGTTAAGTGTTGTCATTTTGAAGTAATTGAAACAGCCCCAGTGACTCTTCTGCTGTTTTGTCTAGCAAAACTGTGCATCCCAGAAGCAGATTGTACTGCTGTTGATGTAATCTAAGGTGATAAACATGTGCTAATAAGCTTGGACTCAAGTTTGGAGAGATTGCTTGAGGAAACCTGCTGCCTTATGTACATGGGGAGGAGACCTGAATGCTATGGCCAGGAAGGGAAATTCCTGAATGCTGTGAAGTATTGAAATGCCTACCAGTTCAAACATAACTTGTTACACTAAGATATTCTAAAACAAGGCATGCATCAAAGCTGCTGTGGTTCAGAGATTCCTTGTAATTTTTCTCATTTTTGCAAACCCATTTAGGAATGTCTCTGACCCTGTCTTCTCAGCACCTCTTTTTCTGAGATTCTTCCTTGATTTTCACAGGGTGCCAGCAAGCTGCATGCTTGGGAGGGGGACTTGCTGCTTTAACAGCTTATTTTCCCTAGTACTTGCCCTGGGAGCTCAGGGGATCCATCTGTCTTCAGTGCTCAAAGCTTGAGGGCTCTCTTCCAGGGCTATGGCCTTCTGCAATACAGGAATAATGCTGACACACATCTCAGCTCTGAATTCGTATTGCAACAATAGCATCTGCACAAGAAAAATGTGTTACTTCTGAGAACTTGTTTTGGCAAATGTTCTCACTGTCTTTCCCTACTTGCTCTTGGCACTGGGTATGTCCCTTTGGCCTGTCTCCTCTCTTAGGATATGGCTTAAATAACATCTTATTGAGCCCTTAGCCTGTTTCTGAAGAATAACAAGCCCATATTGACTGATCAGAGCATGCATGGATCAGAAAGCCATCCCCTCCTCTCAGCAGCAAATGAGACCCTTTGCCCTCCCTTGGGGTTTCCTTCCCACTTCTCAGGATGTCGTTCCTTGTCAGTTGGCAAGAGGCTCAGGAGGGCCTCTGCTAATAGAGGAGGCAGCAAATCCAAAACGTTCTGATGTCACTGGCTGTGAGTGAGGCAATAGCCTATGGCTGTATCACCACCCTCCCTGTTGGACATCCTCCTTCAGAAGCAGGTGCCCTTCCACACTGTTTCTCATGCAGCCCTGTTCAGTGCTGCCTCCAATACTTTCTGCTTTTATCTTCCGGAAACCAAAATAGCATGGTTCGTGAATTTTGGTTTTAGTCACACCAAACATTACAAGTGCATTTCCCTGAGCATGTTTTTGAGGAATTGAACTTGCACAGGTTACTAAGCTTTGGAAAAAACTGGAGAGGCCCTGGTGGGTTTGCAGACCAGAAGAGTTGTAGTAAGTGATGAACAATTAATGTATGTGAATGTTAGCTGTTTTCTGCAGGAGTTAATTGATACAAATGTGCAGAGAGTGAACATGCCTGCTGCTTCACTGCTTTGAAGAGCTCTGAACTTGGACCATGAGGTGTATGGCAAAAGCTCCATGGCACTGCAACCTTTACTGGGTTGATTGAGAAATATAAGGTAATCCCCTTACAGGACAAATTCATGAAACTTGCAGGTTCTGGGAATGTTTTGCAAAAAGCTAACAGCCACTTAAATATGCATGAAAAAGGAGCACAGCATGACCCTCATGAATAGCAGCAAATCGAATCTAAGCTGTGTTTCTCCAAGAACAGAGCCAAGAAAACTGTTTTTCATTTATTATTTTTACCAGCTCTGATATTTAGTGCCTCTGAAAAGGAAAAACAGTCTATACTAGTTTTTGTACAATATTGACTTGAAAAGCAGGGCCATGTGCATTTTATTTATTGAAGGATTATAGCAAAGGCTTTGCTTGTCTAAGTAGTATATAAAATTGTCCAGTTGCTGTAAATTGTCTTGACACCCTCTATAATCACTGTAGGTAATCATGGCCACTGAGCAGCTCATTCCACCTGTGTGAGGAGGGGGATGTGTTACCTTGAAGGGAACTGTAGTTGAAACTTAGTTACCTAACATAGACTAGATATAGTTGTTAGATGGGAAGAATCTTCTGTGTGACTTGCTGCCATCACACAGCAGAGCTGTGACGGAGTAGTGATGTGAACTCAGCCCTTCTGGTCTCTAGTATACTAGTAGCACAAGTAAGTTCAGAGAAAATGCTAGCCTGTTGCTGAGTGATACAAAGTCAACCCAATGACTAGAAAAAGGCTAATGGTATGCCGATCCTTGAAAAATATCTACAGGGCCCTGAGTTATCATTTTTGTCAACCTAATCTCAGTCCTTGGAAAAATAATTCATTTTAGAATTCCCTTCCATGGGCATGGAAGGCAGAAGGCATCCAGGAAGAGCCAGCACTCATTTACTAAGGGCTGATCATGCTTGACCAACATGAGATCCTTCTAGGATGAAATGACTGGCCGTCAGAACTTTAAACTTCACTAAGGCTTTTGACAACTCCAATACTTTATCAGCTAACATAAGCTGTTAAGGACCAGTAGTTCAGCCAACTTTCAAGCTATGAGTAGTAATCAGCATCTTGAACCTCCAGTTTGCAGCTGCTATCAAGAATGCTATGTGGGTCATACTGGAGCCAGTAGCGTTCAGCAACTTAAAATGAGAGAAGGTATCTTTGAGAAACTTGTGGAGAACAAAAAATGGGATGGTAAGCTTGATATGCCAAGTGGTAGAGCTTCTGTTCAGAGGGAACTGGGGAAACCTGAGGACTGATCAAAGATAAACTGGAAATTCAACAAGAATTTTCCCTAGTGGAGGTCTCACAGCAAGGGACCAGTGTGTGTTGCAGCTAGGGACATGGACATCAGGAAAAACTTATCTGCTAGAGAGTGCTGCAGTACTATAGCACTTTACCCGGAGAAGTTGTGAAGTCTCAATTGTTGGAGCTTTTAAGGACTCAGTTAGATGCAGTCACAGTTGATCTAGTGCTGGTGATGGTCTTGATTTAGGAGGAGGTTAGATCACCTCCAGAGGTGCCTTCCAGTCAGCATTTCTCTGATTCTCTGAACATGCAAGAGCAGTCTACGGTATGTTACACAGGAGATCAGACTCAAGGCTTGTAATAATTCTCTCCAACCATAAGACTGACAAATCTATTAATTCAGAGAATTACAACTCCCAATGATGGACACAGGACCTCCCAACAGGAACACAGGGATTCTTGATGGAGCTACTGTTAGTGAAATATCCTTACCAATACGGCAAGAGAAAAGCGACATGAAATGATTCCTTATGTGAAGAAACTTTCCCTAAATAAGATGAGTTTCAGATATTTCCATAGGGATTAAGCTGTCCTTCAGGTCATCACTAATATTCAGTTGGCACAATTAAATCTTAGCTTTTCCACTATTATAAAGTGGCCAGATACTTGCACTTCTAAGGTGGCAAAAACTCCCTTTTTGTCTGAGAATCTTGCCTAGCCAAGAATTCAGTATTGCCTATTTAGAGCTCTGAAGTCGGGGGGGGGGGGGGGGGGGGAGGCGAGGGCAAAAATGAA